>CM060900.1:279656783-279916783 GCA_030762935.1 Hymenopus coronatus | reverse complement strand
ATTTGTAGGTGTGGATTATTGATTATAATGAAAGCCTTTGGTGCATGACCAGAAATAATGGCCCCTGCCATAACTGGTAAATGTATTAACTTGTTTTGATATGTATAGGACTCTTGGATGCATAAAATATCCAAGCTTGAATATTCTAATATTTTCCTTAGCTCTAACGTGCTATTTTGGACATTAATTTGCGCTATTTTAATTATTTTCGATATTATCATTAATTTCATTATCAACTTGTCCTGGAGAATTAGTCTAATATTGTTGTCCTCGTCTCTTTCAGACACCGCTTCCAGGCGCCCATCAGAGCGTCTGGTTAACACGTAGCCTTCAATAATAGGCTGTGGCTGTCTTCCTTGTCTTGAGTTAGTTTAGCTGCACTGTTCTTATTTTTTATTGGTTTACAAGTGTCCTTGAATGTTATTTTCTCCGTTCTTTTTTTTTTTTTTTTTGAATTTTGAGAAGTTTGAGGCTTGAGAAATTTAGGTTGAGTAAGTTTGATTTTTGTCTTGTGTTCAGGATTGGCAGTGGAATTTGGTTTTGAGGACAGGTCTTTGTTGGTTTGGAAAACATTTTGATTAACGGTCAATTTTTGGGAATATTGGTGTCATTGATGTCCTTGGTTCAAGTTTAGGGTAATCAAGCGAACTGTGCCTAATAACCGCGTAACAATTTGGCCAACTGAGAGCGCTGTTAAAGGCAAGGCGCCCATAGCAGAGCACAAAGCATTTATAAACTTCTTCCAAATATAATTTCTCAATTCTTCGTGAATTTTTTTTCTAATAACACTAATAATTTATTGGGATCCCTCTTAATGTTTAAGACTTTTAACTCCATTCGATCAATCGCATCTGGGATGAGGAATACCATTTTACTACTGCTTTGGTGTAAGCATAGTATCACAAGGCTACTGTTAAAATATATTTCTCTTCCAGCCGGCTCATCTGTAAAGTTGACTCAAGGTTAGCGTACATATTGGTAAGCGCTGTGTTAGCCAATTCGGAACAATGCCTGGCGAGGGAATTTAGCCAATTCGGCAAAACTAGATCAAATTTTATAGTGTTTTCTGCTACTCTTTCCTCACTACTTAACTGCATGTTGTAATTGAAAACTTTGGAATCTGATTTCATATTTGGTTTTTGGTTAAAAATTGCTGTTGTTTCCTCCTTTACCACAGTTCTGAAAAAAAGTTTTTCTCCCTTCTTCTCTTCGTTGCACCATCTGATTTATTTTGTCTTATTGTATCGTCGTGGTGAACTACAATCTTAGTGTTACTGTTACCTGTATTAGCCATGTGTACTCCAGCCATTATTAATTGTATACTTTTGGCGTTTTTAAATTTCTGTGCATTATGAAATGGATATACAATATCATTTTGTTCTGAGTTTTGCTTATTTTCTATTACTATAGTAGGTTCCAAATATTGATATTCACTCTCTTTCTTATTTTCTATTGCTATAGTCGGTTCTGAATGTTTATTTTCATTTTTGCTATTGGATTCTTTCTGTAAATTATTGCTAAAAATGTTTAATTTGTGACTTACAACCCTTTTGAGATTCCTTTGAATCCTACTTGGGGTATTGCTTTTTCTTTTCCTAAGTTATTCATATTAAGTAACTATTCATAGTTAATTCTGTTAACCGTTCTCTCCCAATAAAAATTATAATTTGGACAATCTTTCTTTTCCCCACATTTACAGTTTTTTTTTACGCAAGGAATGCACACTGGGCTCTTCTCTTTTAGCGCAATCTTTTCTCAAGTGGGAATCTTCGCCACAATGGCCAAAAAATTAATTTTTTTCTTTACAGTATTTTGAAATATGTCCAAAATCAGAACACTTCAGACATTTGGCAACCGACACAAAGTCTTTTACCATGCATGCCTGAAATCCTAAATAAATCCGGCCTGAATTTTTTTAACAAACTCCTTAATCGCTGGTAAGACCTCTGTCACATGGTGGACAGTAGCCCTTACCCCGGGTCCGGTTTTAAACCTCAATTTAAATTCTTGATCAAAGTCTTGTTTGGAAATTAAGCCCTCCAAGTTTTATGAATACACCTTGTCCTTAATTTCTTGCACGTCAGTTCCTGCAATTACGGCAAAGATTATGACTGATGAGTTTCTCTTTTTCGGTTGCTCTACTTCCAGTTCCTTTCTTTTCAAATAAATTATTACCTTATTAACTTCAGACTCTGACTCCACCTCAATTATTACATTTTTTCCAGCTGTTTTCAATCTATTAATCCTTATCTTCTCATCTTTTGGCTTTAAGTTTATGGTTACAATTTTTTAAATTTCTCTGATATCTGTAAATTTCTTGGAGGAAATGAAGACAGTATCCTTTCTCTTTTGTATAGTTTGTTAAATCAAATTTTTACTAAAATCAGGCTTACTGGCTGCTACTTGAGCAAAGCTCAGTTTGGGTTCCTGTAACAGCCTATTTCTAAGTAATTTGGCTTCTACAATTGCTATCTCTGTTTCTCTTTTATCCGTATTATGTATATTAATTAACACCTTAAACAGATCGCAATATTTCCCCTTCATCTCAGCACTATTCTTCTCCGTTGATACGAACTTATATAACTGCCAGAATAACTTCATGTTCATCTAAATCCTTTTTTCTTACAATATCTGTAACTTCTTCACACCTAACTTCTTCAAATGATGCTAAATTACCCTTATGGTCCAGCGTTTCATCTTCTTTCGTCTCTTTTACGAAACTTTCTTTCTTATCCTACTCTTTACCTTCTTCTGTCATATAATTCTTTTTATCCTCGTTCTGCACTTTGCTATTTACGACCTTATTTTTACGTTGCAATACGGGTGATCGTAGCAGTGTGCTTGTTGGTGTTAACACACTTTCTTCATCCATAGCATTGTGGGGCGAATTCAAAACTAGTTACTATACCGAACTCCAGGGTGAGTGTGACAGTACGCCCACTAAATTCAATATGAAGTCCTGTCATCGTGGTGGGGTGACCCCTTGTTAGACTCCATGATAGCCGTGGGGCGTTGTGAGATGAATTTCTATATGTGTTTATGGCACTTAAAGACAAAAACCGTACTTATGTTAAAACTTTCGGAAAAGAAGTACTCGAGTTCTGTGGTGCCCCCTACGTGTTTGTTAATAGGACAGATGAAGAGAGGACCTTTTCTACTGTTAGACCTTTGTAAAGGCTGTCGATGCAATAGCTGACCTGTTTAGTCGTGCATTAGATCCCGTAACGGCATGTTCCTACTCGAGGCAACATTCGCATCCAGGCTTCCAAAATACTCAAGCCCTAAAAGTTAACCAGCTACTCCGTGAAGGTCGAAGGACATAAGACGTTAAACTTCTCACGGAGTGTGATAACCACCCGCGCTCTTAACGGCCTAAGTGCTGAGGAGATTCAGCAGAATATGGAGGAACAAAACGTAACATATGTCTCTTGGATTAAGCGTAAAGTAAATGGAGAAACCATGCTTACCCGTACCCTGTTCCGTACTTTTGTTCGGTTAGATCTCCCTCAAAAGATAAAGATAGGGTATGAAGCCATCGAGGTTCAGCCTTATATACCAAACGCGCTCAGATGCTAAAAGTTTCAACGTTTTGTTCACACGCGTGATTTTTACAACGGCGAATTTAACTGAGCCGACTTTGTTGACCTTTCCCACGATGGTGTATGTGCTTCTCCTCCTTTGTGCGTGAACCGGGACAGCAAATATTCACGAAGTTCCTGAGAGTGCCCCGGCTTTGCTGAAGACAGGGCGATCCAGGAGATACTGGAAAAGGAGAGGGTGTCCTCAAAATCCCGGAGACCGTTGCTGTCTGTCCCGAAGTCCGGTAGTTTTAGCTCTGTTGCAGCTAAACCGAAACGTTGTCAGTAAATCGCCAATCAGTCCAGCGATATAAATGGAGTAACCATTGCAGAAGATATCATTGTAGCCAGAGCACTACCATGGCTTTCGGCATCTTCTTTAGAGTAGGCATCAACATCTGCTAAATCCGCCAGCATACAGAGTAGTCCAGCATCCCTGTCAGCGAAACGCCCCACCTCTCTACATAGATCCTCTTTTGAGAACTCTTCTGGTAAAGGCACAGATAGGCGATCACATCTTCGCCGATCACTGCCTCTAATCAGTTCAAGGTTCTCGACCCGAATATTTGCTATTGTATAGAGGTCTTCCCCCCATTGAGAAGGTGGATCAGGAGGATCTTGTCGACACTACCGGACGCAAAGTGCGTAAGCGACAGGATCGTGCTCCTTAAAAATCTGATACTAAAAAGATTAAATTAAACCGACTAGCACCACCTAACATGCGGAAACATCTTTCAATTCAGAGCTTTTGACATTATAGAGACTATGGCTGTCCTATAGTGGAACATACCCGGAATTAGAGCAGAGCTTGAATTGTTGCTGCGCCAGAGCCAGGCTTTAGTCGTATGCTTATAAGAGACTGCGTCCTCAAGACACCGTCTATATCAGCCAGTACTCCTCTGTACGCTGTTATTTATAATCAGAAGAGAGTGTTCCAGTATATAGGGGCACTATGATGCTCATCCGGAATGATATAGTCGCTGAATTCGTACCCTTAAAATCCAATTCCTCGATATAAGGATTAAGCTGCCGTACTCCATATTCAACATTTGTAGTATCCACCTGCCTACCCTCCTTCATCTGCTGATGTCGCGCTTGCTGAGTTCGCAGGCTTAGTTTTGGAGTTGACAACACCCTTTCTGTTGGTAGGCGACGTGGATGCCTTTCACCCACTTTAGGGATTACCTCGGGCTTGTGCGAGAAGTAACCTAATTGCAGACTTCTTGGACAATAATAGTTTCGCTCTCCTGAAGACCTAAGAGCCCAAGTTTTCTATTGACACCTTTCAGTGTTCTGACAGTTTGATACAGGAATTGGTTCACCTCAGTTGTAGCAGTTTCCTTATGTCAGAATATCGTCCATGATTTGAATTCTAGTGACCACTTTTCATGTCCTAATAGTCTCTTGACACATCGTGTTTGTTCCGCCCGTTTACGCTTCGATCACGCCAGCTGGGAGCTATATTCCTGCTTGATTGCTTTTAACCATGAAGAGCACGAAACTGTGAAGTATTTGGTCGAAGACTTCACGGAGGTAATTCTTGCTGGTGCTGACAAATCCATTTCGCGTATTCGACTGGTGAAACTCGCCAATTCCGGAATCATGGTTAACCAAAGAATGTCGGAATGCTATTCATGCTTGGAGGCTTACTCCCAATGTTTTCCAGCGGCGCCCTACACTGCCTAACCTGATACACTATAAGAAGAGGGGTGGAAAACCTTTAAAACTTACTATGGTTAGCAAAAAGATGTTATGGAGCAAGTTTATAGCTTCATTTAATCGAATACCCTTTCCTCTGAGTAATGTAGAAGTTGAAGCGTGTGGCCGGCAAATCAACCTGTATACCAACCGCCTGGTCTCAAAACAGCTACCGATGTTCTGGTTGATGCAATTTACGTGGCTAACACAATAGGCAGTACTTTCGCTCACGTTTTTCCTCTGTGTTTCTTAGAGTTAAGCAGCAGCGGGAACCTCAAGGGTACTGTATTGATTCCGGAAATTTTGGGGATTACAATCGCCTTTACATAATGACGGAGGTACACCATGCACTTACATCCTCGCGAAACTCAGCGCCTGGTCCAGATGGCATGGACATCCAAATGTTGCACAGTCTCTCTCCTGATGGTACGGCTTTTCTACTAGAGATCGATAATTGAGTCAGGGTTTACGCCATTTTTCCGAACAAATGGCAAGCCACCGTCATACCTATTCTGAAACCTGGTAAGGCCGTCATCTTCCTTCCAGCTACCGTCCTATTTCCCTCACTAATTACGTTTGCAGGGTGATGGAACGCATGAACACTGGACGGTTGGTGTGGTGGCTGAACACCAACAATTTACTGCCCAACACTTAGTGCGAATATCGACGACATCGTTTATCGGTTGACCACCTTGTATCGCTATCGACGCTGATTATAAACGGCTCTCTCAAAAACGTTAAAATGGTGCGCACATTTTTTTATCTCGGGAAGGCTTATGATACGTGTTGGCGCGCAGGGATATTATGTTCTCTCCACAATTGGAACAGATGTCGGTGCGGACCGTTGTTCTTACCGGATTTTCCGTGTAAGGATCGCCAGTTTTTCTCATACTTTTTTTTTTTTTCAAGGGAACAAAGTGCCGTAAGGATCGGTATTAAGCGTCACGCTGTATGCTCTAGCAATTAATTCTATATCTTAATGTGCTCCCCTGGATGTCTCGTGCTGCTTATTTGTAGACAACTTCGCCATATTTTTGTAATTTTCCACGGACACCGTTTATGGAATGCCACCATCAGCTGTGTTTAGACAATCTGCTACTTGGATTTCTAACAACGGCTTTTGTTTCTCCACTGAGAAGTCAGTCTGCGTTAATTTCTTGTGCCATAGAAGGCGATTGCCGGCACCTTGTCGCCTCGGTCCGGATTTCCCTCCGTTCGCAGTTGAGGCGAGATTCATTGACTTAATATTCGATTGAAAACTTTGTTGGTCACCACACTTAGAACAGCTCAAAGTGTGATGTGGCTGTTTTCTGAATATTTTACAGATACTAATTGAAAAAAATCTTGTGCAGCATATCAAAGAGTACTGCTGTGTCTTTTATGGTTCTCTAATCCCATCCAAATTAGACCATGGTTGCATTGTTTATTCTTCAACACGACGATGAGTTAAAAAGTTTAGACGTTGTACATAGTCGCTAATAATCATGTCGTTGAGCGCCTTAAGACATAATCATCATTATTATCTTAACCATTATCATCATTGTCATTGTCATCAGCATCATCACCATCATTTCTATCAAACGTGCAACACTGCAGCTGCCGCATTTCTTGCGGATTTCCAGGCGGACGATAGCAGCATTGTTCGTAATGTATTTGAATTTTAATCTGAGGTGAATTTTGGAATAAACTTTCAACCAGTTTTCCCCTCAGGGGCCCACTATGGTAAGTACGGGTTTGTTGTACCCGGGGTCCCGAGTCAACCCAGACTCCCTCGTGTGGGCCACTCTGAGTGGTGAGCAAGTCAGTCCATCATAACGCTACCCACGTATAGGCCGTAATTGGAATCCCGTGTCGGTGGAAAGGGATATCTTGGTTAATTGAGTGTTACGTATTTGAGCCTGGGCTTCAGTGTTTCAGTGGCTGGGGAGGATGCGCAACCTATACACCGCTTTGCCAAAATTGGCCAAAATTAGGTAGTATACCGAACTCCAGGGTGAGTGAGACGGCGAGCCTTCTATATTCCCAGTGGGGTGACATCTGGGCTCCTTGATGGGTGGGGAGCAGTGGGGATGTATTTATGCCCTTTTTAAGGGAAAATCAAGAAAAAAAACTAATTCCAGGGAAAATAAGTAGCTAAGTCTGGTGGTCCTCACTACTTAGTTTCCATTAGAACGGAGGAAGGCCGAAAATTTACATCGGTCTGTCTTTTACCCATCCGAAAGCACTTACATAAAATGCTGGACCAGTTTTCTCTTGTATTCGAGTGCGAAACCGTACACTCTTGGTAGAAGCAGTTTCAGCATTCCTGGCAGCCAAATTATTGAGCCAGTATTTTAGGCAGCTACCCGGTTAAGGTGGAAATGCATAAAGACCTTGAACTCCACGCACGGCGTTGTCACCACCCGTGCTTTGGACGTATTGTCCAAAGAGGAGATTAAGAAGAAAATGGCGAAACAAGGCGTTACATCTGTTTACAGGATCCAATGGAAAGTGAACGGTGAATTGGTGCCTACACGTACTCTGTCGTTTATTTTTAATCGGATAGGTCTTCCGCAAATGATTAGGGCAGGGTACGGTGCTATCGAGGTGAGGTCATATATTCCGAATCCACTAAGATGTTATAGGTGTCAGCGACTTGGGCACACAAGTGAAGTCTGTGCTGCTCAGTCTAAATGTGCCATCTGAGATGACGCCACGTACGATGGAGTATCCACGTAAACTCCATCGTGCGTTAACTGCAGTGGCGAACATCGATGTAGTTCCCGCGACTGATCCCGTTTTACAAAGGAGAGGGTAATCCAGGGTGAAAGAGAAGGTGTGCTTCTCAGTAGCCCAGAAGCTCCTGCGAATCCGCCAACCCTCTTTCTCGCGCTCCGGTACTTATAGTTCAGTTGCAGCTAAACCTGTACCAAGGTGGGAATCGAAACTCAGACCAGCGATATTAACGGGGCCGAAACTTCTGAAAAACTTTCATAGATAGACCACCTCTAAGGTGTGCAACCTCTAAGCTTTCTTCGGCACCAACATATGCCAAAACCACCAATATAAGGAGTAGTCCAGAAAAAGTGTCGTCAAAATGTTCAACCTTGGGCAGCAATAACGGCTTACCCGTCGCATGTTCTGCACCAGCAAGAACGTTTCAGAGAAGTTATGTCAGGACCGGCTTCCTAAAAACAATATAAAGTCTTAGATGGTTTATCTAAGGAAAGGCAAAATCAACGCCAAACAAATGTAGACCCTCTTCGGAGGTATCCTCTGGGGGAGTATAGATCGACGACGACCATCTACGTGGATCAGTACCTCTAATCCTTTCGAGGTTCCCGAACCTATATTATCAATTTGAAAGTGGTCCTCCATGTGGAGAAGATGGACCTGGAGAATTCTTCCCCACTGCCAGGCGGACAGTGCGGAAGTGGCAGGACCGTGTTCCTGAAACAACACCAGAATAACATCTTACACAAAAAAAAAAAAAAAAAAAAAAATGAATCGACCAGCACAGCCCAATCTGCGTAAGGTCTTTCCATGAGACCATATCAACCAGAATCAACATTTGGTCGTCCGTTTACAAGACACAAGGCTCCGTGTACATTCATGTACTACTCTGCCATATTGTGTGATTTATTACAGAAAGAGAGCGTTCCTGCACTTGGAGACATGATTCTCGTAAGAAATAATCTTTGTGCTGAGTCCGTCCTCTTACAGTCTGGCATGCGGTCAGTCGCTGCTCCCTACCAAATTCACAATTTGTAGTATCTATGTGCCTCCATCTGCTGATCTCTCTCGCGCATTGATTTAGAAGACCTAGTTTTCCAGCTATCAACACCGTTTTTGTTGGTCATTGACGTGAATGCCCAGATACCGATTTCTTGGACAGTAATCAACTATCTCTTGAACACTGGAGGGCCTACCTTTGTTTCTGATGCCTTCATTAGTTTTTCACACCAAAATAGCTTTTTGGTCTTCACAGTTAGCACTTTCCTTACAATGGAATGTCATCTCCGATTTATACTCTGGTGACTACTTCCCCTTTCCTATGCGTCTGTAGCACTCTACAGATGTTCCAGACGTTTACTTACATGACGCCAGCTGGAACCTTTAATCCTATTTTTAACTGCAAAGACTGCGGCTCTGTGTATTTCTTGTTTGAACACTTCAAGGCAGCCATTCTTTCTACTTTTGAGCAGCCTATTCCGCGATTGACTGGCCAACCTTGTCGATTCCCTGTTATCTGGTCTATGATCTATGAATGTCGTATGGCATTGGTGTTCTCAGACGTGCTCTTCAGATTTTCAGCGTCGTCCTAGGCTGTGTAACCTAACATAATATAAGAATATGCTTGGCAAATCTAGACATGTTATAAAGGAATGCAAAAAAGCACTCATGGAGCCAGTTTGTAAGCTGGTTTAATCGGTGTATACCTTTCTCTGGCGTAAGGGATACGTTGATTTGTGTGGCCGGTAAATCAAACAATCTACAATCCTGGTCTAAAACACCTGACGAAGCTGTTGTTATGCTGGATGTGGCAAACACTTTAAACAGTGCTTCCGCCCAGGTAAGTAGCTCAGATGGTAGTTATTCTCCTGAGTTTTTTGCCGTTAAGGCTGAGGTGGCATCTCAAAGGTGCTTCTATCGTTCCGGAAACCTGGAGGATGAAAATCACCTTTTCACCATGGCGGAGCTAGGATATGCACTTTCCTTTTCGCGATACTCTGCGTCATGTCCAGATAGAATCCACGTCCAAATTTTGCGACATCTCTGTTCTGAAGATAAGCCTTTCTTGTTGGAGGTCTATATGTTGTCTGGGTTGATGCCACTTTTCTAGCACAGTGGCGGGAGGCTATCATCATTCCGATTTTGAAACCCGAAAAATGGACCGTCATCTATCTTCCAACTGTGGTCGTATTATTCTCACCAGTTGCGTCTGCAAGATGATGGAACGCTTGATGAATTGACAGTTGTTCGGGTAGTTGTGATCCCACAATCAGCTGACTAACATCTAGTGGGGCTTCTGTAGACGTCGTAATTTTGACGACAACAGTTGTTAAAAATTGGGTGCAAAATGGTTTCCCACGCTTTCTCATTGCTCCAACCTGCAGTACCTTCATTGTTGGACATGAGCAGTCGAATGGTGTATATGTTACTGCAATATACTGTGAAAAAACCGTGTATCTGTGAACCAGTCGTCTATTTTACGAGACAATAATATTGGTGCACACATTTTCACACAGGACAGAATTCTACAACTCTATATTTTCGTTTCTATTTAAAAATGGCAATAAATTATAATTATTATTATTGTATAACATCAATAGTGGTTTTAGGATGGTGCCAACTACAGATACAGTTCAAAATGTTTGCCAAAAATGACAGTGAAAAAGTTGGTTTCGTGGACGATGAGAATAGTGAATCCAAAGCCGAACTGTTTCTTCTGACACTGGTAGTGAAATAAACTATGTTTCTGAAAATGAAGCTGATGGGCAGCTGAATGAAATACAAACAAATGTAAATTCTGAGTCCGACTTGACAAATCTTCATTACGAGGAAAAACTGAACGGTCAACATCCCCAGGAACATGCGCTGCAACCCGCACTTCGGTCAGATATGTATTTCAAGGCCCAAAGGATCATGCACATTGTTGATTTACACCCTTAGGGTGTTTCAGTTAGGCTAGAGATGGCTTCATGGTGGATACAATTTTTACGCGCACAAATTGAGAGTTAAAGGCCAAAGCATCAAACTATGGTACAACAAATTCCACTGCTTCAAAAGTGTGTAAAGATGGATTACATGACTATTAGGAGTTCTTGTTCTGTCTGCAGCTTTGAAAGACAATCGTTTGGCTTGAAGAACTATGTTCAATCATGAATTATGTGGAGATAGGTGTAGATCACCTTTGAGTGCATATAGATTTCAGTTCCCTCTAAACAGCCTGAGGTTTGACGACAAGACAGCTTGTGAAGAAAGTAGAAACGCTGATAAATTTGCATATATTTGAACCATTTGGAAGAGTTTTGTTCAAAATGTTAGATGGTGCTATACACCTGGATCTTACGTTACTATTAGCAAGCAACTATTAGGATTTTGAGATAATGTCTTTTCAGGACGTACATCCCGAACAAACCATCTAAATATGGCATCAAAATTGTAATGGATTGTGGTGTTTTGACACGTTTCATGTTTCCCGCAGGGGCCTACTTCGGTAGGTACGGGTTAGTTGCACCCGGGGTCCCGAGCCACCTTTGACTCCCTCTGTGGGCAACCTCTAAGTGGTGAGGGAGTCAGTGGGTTAAAATGCCCACCCAGTGTAGGCCGTATGTGGAGACCAGTGTCCTGGTTGGTTGAGGGTTGCATGCCTGAGACTGGGCTTCTGACTTTCAGTAACTGGGGAGGGTGCGCAACCTAATAAATCAATTTGGTTTCTGCTCTGCCTAAACGAGAGGCTAGGGACCAAGCCATCCCTAGTCAAACGGCCAGCACTAGGTATTATACCGAACTCCAGGGTGAGTGGGACGGCGAGCCTGCCATTTCCCCTGTGTAGCCCTGTCACCCCAGTGGGCTGACCCCGTGTTGGACTCCATGGTGGGTGGGGAGCACTGGGGGATGAATATAAACCATATCCTTTATGGCAAAATTAAAACCAAGAAATAATTTAATATTGGGAAAGGAAGCAGCTGAGTCCGATGGTCCTCGCTACTTAGTCGTATTAAGAACAGAGGAAGGTAAAAACTTTACATCCGTCAGCCCTTTCGCTATTCAGAAGGGTCTCGACAAATTTGCTGGTCCGGTTAAATCCTGTGTTAGAGCCCGAAATGGAACCCTCCTGTTTGAGGCAATATTAACCTCCCAGTCAGGAAAAATACTTAAGGTGAAACTTTTAGGCAATTATCCGGTTAGGGTTGAAAAGTATAAGACCTTGAACTCCTCACGTGGCGTTATCACCACCCGCGCATTGGACGAGTTTGTCCAATGAGGAGCTTCAAGGGGATCTGGCAATAACAAGGCGTATTATCCGTTTATGGGGTTCAGCGGAAAGTTAGTGGTGATTTTGTGCCTACCCGTGCCCTGTACCTTACCTTTGATCGGGTAGATCTCCCTCAAAGGATTAAGGCAGGGTACAAAGCCATCGAGTTTAGGCCCTATATTCCCAACCCTTTACGATATTACAAGTGCCAGCGGTTTGGGCATACCAGCGACATTTGTTCCGGTCGGTCAACGTGTGCAATATGTAGCGACGTATTCCACGATGGGGATTGCGCTAAAACTGCATCTTCTGTGAACTGCGGCGGATAACATCCAGCTAGTTCCCGAGCCTGCCTCCGTTTTGCAGAGGAGAGAACCTTCAGGAGATACGGGTTAAAGAGAAGGTGTCCTTCTCCGAAGCCCGTAAACTCCTGCGTATTCGACATCCCTCTGTCCCACGGTCCGGTTCTTACAGCTCTGTTACAGCTAAACCGGTAGCGAAGCAGGAAATCGCAACACAAACCGGCGATATTAACGGGGTTGCAATTGCGCAAACGATCATCGTTGCCACACCACTACCGAAGACCTCAACATCCACGTCCACGTCGGCATCACCATCCTCTAAATTCGCCACAGTAAGACATATTCGAGAACAATTGTCACCGCAACCGTCAACTTCTGGCAATAAGACTGACAAAACCGTAACCTATTCTGTACCAGCAAAGACTTTCAAGAAATGTTACGTTAGGGCTGACTTCCTTAAAGGGCATGACACGTCTGCACCCAAAACACCCAAGGGTGATAAAAGCCCCCCATCATCCTCCACGTAGATCCTCTTCTGAGGAATCTTCTGGGAGGAGCTCCGATCGGCGATGTCCATCTTCGCCGGTCAGTGCCCAAAATCGGTTTGAGATTATCGAGCCGAAAGTTTATATGGGTAAGCGGTTCTCCCATGTGGAGGAGATGGAACAGGAGCATTCTGCCCTCACTGCCAGAGGGACAGTACGTAAGCGGCAGGATCGTGCTCCTGGAAAGAGTGTTAGTCCAACGGACATTATACAGAAACGCCTTTCTATTTAGAACGTATCCCATCCTAGAAACCATGGCTATCCTACAGTGGAACATACGTGGCATTACACCACGTCGAACAGAGCTGGACTTGTTGCTCCACCAGCATGAACCTTTGGTCTTATGCTTGCAAGAGACCAGGCTTTGTCCCCAACACAACCTTACCTTCAGGCAGTACTCTTCTCTCCGGTGTGATATATCTCCGGTGGATGGAGTACATGCACATGGGGGCACTATGATTCTTATCAGAGCTGACATCTTCGCTGCATTTGTACCCATTTAATCTGTCATACAGTCCATTGCTGTCAGGATCAAGCTACCTTCCATTAGCTTCACCATTTGCAGTATATATGTACCTCCTTCTGATGGCCTCTCGCGCACTGATCTGGAAGAATTAGTCTCCCAACTAGCATCACCTGTTTTGTTTTAGGGGATCTGAATGCCCACCACACGCTTTGGGGCTCCCATCGGGCTTGTGCGAGAGGCCAACTGCTCGCCGATTTCCTGGATCATATTAATCTCACTCTCCTGAATACCGGAGAGCCTGCTTTTCTCTCTGACGCCTTTATAAGTCTCTTAACCCACAATTTATGTTCCACGCTTTTACCTAGATGGCACCTAGATTACGCCAACTGGAACCTTTATTCCCGTTTGGCTGTTTTTGAGTACAGTGAGTAAGATGCAGTTGATTCCTAAGTTGAACACCTCACAACTACCATTCTCTTTGCTGCTGAGCAGTCTATTCCACGATCGACTGGCCACTGTCGTCGTTTTCCTGTTCTTTGCTGGGCAGATGACTGCCGAATCGCCATTCATGCTCGCAGACGAGCTCTCCGGGATTTCCAGCGTCACCCTACACTGGATAACCTGATACGATATAAAAAACTACTTGCAAAATCTAGACAAGTTATAAAGGATAGCAAGAAGACATCATGCAACAACTTTGTAGAGTCTTTTAATCGACACACACCTTCCTCTGTCGTATGGGATAAGTTTAGGCGTGTAGCTGGCAAAGCGATCCATATGCCCATATCCGGTCTAAAAACAACCGCAGATACTGTAGTATATCCGTTTGACGTGGCTAACACCATTGACAGGTTTTTCGCTCATGTGTCTTGCTCAGACAACTATCCGCCCAAGTTTCTTCCAGTTAAGGCTCAGGTGGAAGCTCAAGGGTTCGCCTTTCGTTCTGGAAACCTTGAAGACTATAATCGCCTTTTCACCTTGGCGGAGCTAGAACACACACTTTCATCTTCGCGAAACCCTGCGCCCGGTCCGGATGGCATCCACGTCCGAATGATACAACATCTCTCTCCTGAAGGTTAGGACTTCCTCCTCGAGGGCTATAATCGTGTCTGGGTTGATTCCACTTTTCCATCTCAGTGGCGGGAGGCCACCATTATACGTGTTTTGAAACCTGGAAAGGACCGTCAACTTCCTTCCAGTTACCGTCCTATTTCCCTCATCAGCTGCGTATGCAAGGTGATGGAACGCATGATCAATGGATGGTTGGTATGGTGGCTGGAATCCTACGATCTTTTAACCAACATCCAGTGTTGTATTCGACGACGTCGTTCAGCAATTGACCACCTTGTTTCGTTGTCAACTAAGATTTCTGACGGGCTTCAGAGGAACAACCAAACAGTTGGGATCTTTTTTGACCTCGAGAAGGCCTATGATACGAGTTGGCGAACGGGAATATTACGTTCCCTCCACAGTTGGGATATTCGAGGACGCCTTCCGCTATTCCTTCAGGAGTTTAAGCAAGACCGCGTTTTCTGAGTATGGGTCGGATCGGTATTTTCTAACACCTTTAGTCAAGAGAGCGGAGTGCCGCAGGGCTCGGTACGAAGCGTCACGCTGTTTGCTATAGCAATTAATTCTTTATCGCAATGTGTTCCCCCAGATGTCTCGTCCTGTTTATTCGGGGACGACTTTGCGATATACTGTACTTCTCAGCGTACGCCGTTTTTGGAGCGCCATCTCCAGCGGTGCTTTGACAATATCTATGATTGGAGCTTAAGAAAGGGTTGTCGTTTTTCCCCTGAGAAGACGGTCTGTGTTAACTTCTGGCACCGTAGGTGGCGCATGGCACCTACTCTGCACCTTGGGCCACATTTACTTCCCTTCGCAGATGAGGTGAGATTCCTGAGGTTGATATTTGACCGAAAACTCTGCTGGTCACAACATATAGCACAGCTTAAGGCGCAGTGTAACCGTTATTTTAATATTTTACGGATACTAAGTGGTAAATCTTGGGGAGCGGATCGGACAGTATTGCTGCATCTTTATCATGCACTGATCGGATCAAAGTTAGACTATGGATGTATTGCTTATACTTCGGCACGACCATCTGTGTTGAGAAAATTAGATGCTGTCCACAACCAGGGCATCCGTGTGGCTGTTGGAGCCTTTCCAACTAGCCCAGTTGTGAGCGTCTACGCCGAATCGGCGGAACCACCCCTTCGATTTCGGCGTGATGTCTTGCTAGCAAATTATGTAGTGGATTGAAGTGCCAGTCTATGCATCAAACCTTTCCCCTTTTTTATCCTACTGAGCTAGACGACCGTTAATCCAAAGCCTGCAGGTTTTCGTTTTAGAGAGCTTCTTCGGGACAACAACATCGTAATCCCTAGCATGTTTCCCAAGGGAGAGAGGGTGCACCCACCTTGGTTACGCGCTGCCTCCCACGTCGACCTCGGGATGTTGGCATTCGGGAAGTCTGTGATGCCCTCCATTAGTATCCGTATTTGTTTTTCTTTTCGAATTTTTATCCCGTTACAGTGACTGACTTTGTATTTACACTGATGACAGTAAGTCTATCGGCGGTGTTGGGTGTGCCTTTGTAACTGGCACCGAACCACTTACCTCATCACACATTCGTTTATACTGCGGAGCTGTATGCTATTTCTCGACCCATTCAGTGAGTTTGCCGTCGAAACTTGGGTGATGAGTGATTCTGAGTGATTCGCTTAGCGCACTTCAGAGCGTTCGTGAGCTGTACAGCTACCATCCTCTAGTGCAGCTCATTCAAGATGTCTTCCACTTTTTACACGCCTCTAGCGTGAATGTGGTTCTCGCATAGCTTCCTGGATACGTTGGGTTGTCAGGCAACGAATTAGCGGATGAGGCGGCTTAGTCAGTAACCACGGAGCCCACTGTCACCATTACTTTTTCAACAGCCGAAGATTTTAGACTTGTTTTGCGCAGGGCGGTGATTTCGCGCTGGCACGCGGAGTGGGTTGCTCTCCGCAACAACAAGCTAAGGGTAGTAAAAGACCTTCCGGTATACTGGTCAGCTTCATCACGCACTTCCCGTTGTAAGGAAGTGGTTATGGCTCGTCTCCGTATCGATCGCTGTTTTTTTACACACAGCTACCTGTTCAAAAGGGATCCTGCTCCTGTCTGTCCTCAGTGTGGTCAAGCACTGACCGTCTGCCTGTACTGGTAGAGTGTACTCCTCTAGCCCGATTACGAGCCATTCTACAACTGCCGGTCAGTACTAAAGGGATCTTGTTTGACGATATCGGAGAGGTAGATCGGATTTTTAAGTTTTTATCATTATTGCCTTTTAAGGTAAAAATCTAGTGCTCTTTTACTTTCCAATTTTTTATGTTCCTGAGCTGGTAGCTGCTGATTTTAGCTATTTTAGCCTCTCAGGGCTGGGACCTGTTTTAGTTATCGCATTTACGTAGATTCTCTTTTACTAGTTTTTAGCTCTTTATGGTTTATGCAGTGGGCAGTTTTATTTGCCTTGCGTTTTATTTGTCAATTTATTTCTTTTTAATTACTGATTTTAACCTTCTTATTGCGCCTTTATTTTGATTTTAGCACGACTTGTATTTATAGGGCGCTCATAACCATGTAGTGTTGCGCCCTTAAACTTTAACCACCATTCATCATCACATGTCATGTTTGACGCTGCTCCATATATAGGTAAAGGCACAAAGACACTTGGTTTACCTGAGTGAGAGTACTATGTAAAAGAACTCACCAGGAGTATTCAAGGGAGCAGGCAAAATATAACTGGTTCACATATGCAAAATAAGCTGCTGATCTTATAGAAAAGCCTTTCAGCCTAAATGTGGTTGGAACAATAAGATCTAACAAGAGAGAAATACAAGCAGAAATGTTAGGCATACGATCTAGAAGAACAGATACATCCATGTTCTGTTTCGATGGAAATACAACTTTCCAAACAGGAAGGTGCTTCTTATTTTAACAACGCAGCCGGATATCTGCGAATCGATTAACAAACCTCAAATTGTAGAATTTTACAGCTACACTAAAGGAGCAATCGATACTCTTGATCAAATGTGCAACAATCACAGAACCAGCTGGAAGACTAAGCGTTGGGCACGGTGTGTATTTTATGGAATTATGAACATCTGCAATGTAAATTCATGGGTTACCCACAGTTACAATACTGTATAGGGCAACGTCAAACCTATCTCCAGAATGAAACACCTCATTTCTCTTTCTGAACATCTACTAACTCCATAGCTTCAGCGCCGTTTGACATTGACAAACCTTCCTTGATCACTACGGCAATCAGTTCCTGGTATCCTGAAGTGTGAAATTCCTACAGAAAATCCACAAGGTGTGAAGAGAAAACGTATAGTCTGCAGAACCTGCCCCTTGAGCAAAAGGAGAATGACAACGAAATACTGCTCAAGATCAAATATACCATTCTACTCCGAACACAGAGCTCTGGTGTGTACATCATGCATAGACTGATAAACGCGTTAACTAACAGATGTATGCTCAGTTCCCTGAATTTAAAAAGCGTCGTAGAATTCACTACTCATTAGTAATAGTGAATCTCGTGATGTCCGTTAGTGTTCTAGGGTTAACGGCTTTCTTAGGAATTGTCGAATATTTTTGACCATGAAAAGACCTATTGTATGTGATGGTGAGAAGTGTCTTACGTTCCGTCCGCAACTGTAGTGTAAGTAGGCGCCTACCGCTCTTCATCCAGGAGTTTATGAGAGACCGCATTTTCCGAGTATGGGTCGCTTCCGTTTTTTCCAATCCCTTTATTCAAGAGAACGAAATACCACACGTATCAGTATTCAGCGTGACGTTTTCTGCTATCGCGTTTACTCCATATCTCACCCTCCAGGTGTCTCTCCTGCTTATTTGCAGACGACATTGCCATCTTTTGTACTTCTCAGCGTACGCCGTTTTGAAACGCCGTCTGCAGCAGTGTGTAGACAACTTATCTGATTGGAATACTCAAAACGGTTTTCGTTTTTCCCCTGAAAAGTCTTCTGGCGTCTTAGAAGGTGCTTGCCGCTTTTGTTTCGACTCGGCCCAGATTTTCTTCCCTTTGCAGATAAGGAGAGATTCCTTAGCTTGACCTTCAATTGGAAACTCTGCTAGTCACCACATATAGAACAGACGAAAGCCCGATGTGACAATTCTCTCAATATTTTACGGATACTAAGTGGAAAATTGGATCGGGCAGTGTTGCTGTGTTTTTATCGTACACTGATCCGACTATATGTGCACTGTTTGTTCTTCAGCACGTTCATCTGTGCTAAGAACACTAGACGCTGTTCATACCCAGCACACCCGTATGGCTGTTGGAGCTTATACGATCAGCCCAGTTTTGAGTCTCTACACTGAATCTGCAGAACCTCCTCTGCGATGTCGGCGACATATTGTGCTGGCTAATTGTTGTTGTAGGATTAAATGCATGACTTCGCAGCCAACGTTTACCCCTTTCGCCATCGTTCACTTACTACAAAGCCTGCAGGGTTTTTATTTTTCCGCAAGCTTCTCCGGAAACACAATATTGCACTGTGTCGCATGTTTCCCACTTGGGAGAGGGTGTACCCACCTTGGCTACGTGCACATTCCACGTTGAATTCCGGATGGCCGCTTATGGGAAATCTGCTATGCCTGCGTCTGGTATCCGCACCTTTATTTTTTCTTTAGACATTTTATGAAAACACAGTGCCCGCATTTGTATATACACCGATGAAAATAAGTGCACTGACGGTGTTGGATGTGTCTTTGTTACTGGGACCGAACGGTATGCCTTGGTCTGTCTAGTAGCACATCCATTTACTCTGCAGAGCTCTATGCCCTACTCCGAGCCTTTCTCTATATTCGCCATCGGAATCTGGCTGACTGTCTGTGGTCCCCTCATTGTCCTTCAGAAGCTTCGTGAGCTGTACAGCCAACATCCTTTCGTAAAGTGTATTCAGGATACGCTCCACATTTAGCACGCGTGAGGTGTAAATGTGGACTGCACTTGGATACCTGGTCAGTTAGCTTGCCGGAAAACGAAGCAGCAGATATGGCGGCAAAGATAGTGGTCGCGGAGAGCCATATTTTCGCGCAGAGTGGTTCGCTCTCCATATCTACAAGCTAAGAGAAGTGAAGGACATGCCTGTAAACTGGGTAACTTCCTCTCGTTTATTTCGCCGGGAGGAGATGATATTTGCTCGCTTACGTATAGGTCGCTGTATTTTTACGCACAGCTACCTGCTGAAAAAGAACCCTGCTCCCATTTGTCCGCTGTATAGGCAGTAATCGACGGTGGGTCATTTATTGGTAGAGTGTGCTTGTTTAATACATGTATGTACGAGCCTCTCTGCAACATGCCGGACTGTGTTAAAGAGATCCTGGAGGATGATACTAGTGCCATGAATAGGATTTTTCATTTTTATCTACACTGCCTTTTACTATCACGATCTAGTCTTATTTTATTTATTGGGATACGATCCTGCTGTAGTTTATAAAATTTTATCTTATATGCATTTTAAGAATGGGGATTTAATTTTGCTTACGCTGTTTTTAATATTTGTAGTTTCTTCTCCCTATGGTTTCGGTCGCAAGTAGTTCTAGTTCTTTTCAATTTTGCATTTATTTTTACTTATTGTGTTATATATGGTCCATTGTATTTTATTGGTTTTAACAACGGCTGTATTAAAACAGGACACAAATAACCCCGTAGTTGAGCGCCCTTAAATCTCATTAGCACCATCAATTCGTTTCAATAGTCCTAACGGTTCACAATGAAACAGTAGATCTGCCCTTTTAGTTTTCATTACCTGTGACTGATAGATTGTGGATTTCGTTTTAGCTATTGTGTTATTTTTTTAACTGTGTAGAAACAGTTTTTTGTCTTTCGGGTGTTTCCTTACAATGGACAGCTGTACACCGATTTTATATCTAACGTTGTATATTTTTTTACATCTAATTTTCTCTACCTTGGTTTTATCATTCCGCTTCTGGCATTATTTGCTTTATTAGGGCGCTAATAACCATGCCGTTGCGCGCTCAAACACACACCATCATGATCATCATCATTAACTGTAGTCTTGTATAACCTCTTTAAGTATCCTGTCATTTTAACAACACTTCTGGCTGTACATATAATACTGTTTTAAGCACAACAGCACTATCGATTAATTTCCGCCACGACTACGGCTTTTTCTTTTACACCTACATGCTAAGAATGTTGGAAATAGTAACTTGAGTTTCAAAATGTACATATTTGAAGAAGAATACTTCGGTCATAGTTTTCTTTTACGGAAAAGCAAATCCACATACCTTAGTTTATGATTTGTAACTTCTAAAACTACTGGCATAAGACACACACACACGCACACACACAAACACACAATGCGTTCCCTGAGCGACCGAAGCACCCCGCGGTTGCTCCGTACCGGATGAGGGCCGGTGCGCTCTTCGCCAGAATTACGCCTAAATAAACGGCAGGTAACGTGTACGGAACCCTAGCTACTGTACTAATTTACATTAGGCTTACATGAAATCACAATAGATGTAGAAATTGATGACCTTCAACGCGAATATATTCCCTACTCCGAAAACAGTTCTGGTTTACTCGAAGAAGTTCATCTTTACTGCTTGCCTGAATGTCTCTCGTGATGTCCTTCAATTCTTGTAACGTGTGAGGGTTGGATGCGTACACTTCATTCCTTAACGTTCACCATAAATAAAAATCACATGGAGATAGGTCAGGGGAACGAGATAGCCACAATCTTCAACTAATTATTCTGTGACCCTACACACTTTGCAATTCATTCGTAGAATTCGTAGCAGCTGAGTTCTGCTGAAACCACCCACAGAAGCTTTCATTTCTTGTTAGCTTCGGAGAAAACTTATTTAAAATGGAATTTACATAACGTGTGAATGAACTGTTGTGTCGAAAAATGTGGGATCAATAATTCAACGCGCACTTACTGCACACCAAACCCCAACTTTTGCAGCGTGGTAAGGAATTTCATAAGTAATATGTGGATTTTCCGTAGCCCGGTATCTATTGTTTTGGGTAGAAATGTGACCTTGAAGATAAAACCGCACTTCATCAGTGAAGAACGATAAAAGTGGGTCCACATCAGCATTATAAATGGACTGCAAACCAAATTGCAATAATTAACCATAGGTACAAGATCTTGTGGTTATAGAGCATGGACTACAGTTATCATGTACGGCTTAAGTTTCAGAATTTTCGTTGCCCTAAACGCTGCCGTCTTGGAAATGCTAATCTCTTGTCCTAAACGTCTCAATGCTTTTTGCGGTGAGTGCTCTAATGGAGCCCCTACATGATCAAGCTTCTCTTCTGATAACACACTGCGTTTTATAATGTATTTCTTTTTCAAAAACGACCTTGTACGCTTGACTTATTGACAAGTACATGAATAGTTGTCCTGCTAGAAATACAAACACCTGAGTAATGAGGTTGAAATTCTCTACGACACCTTCTTGTAGAAGAGCATTTCACATACGTGTCATAAAGAAAAATACGTGTTCTAAAGTGTACTGAGCCACTGGTGCTTGACAAATTATCACCAAGAGACAACAAAATGCCACTTTGAACATGCACACAGACCTTTTTCCCTCACACACATCCAACTCGACTGACACGGCAGTAGTAGGGTGTTATTCCCTGGCCACAGGCGCGCCACTCGTCATACTGTTCTAAAGTGTACTGAGCCATTAGTGCTGGACAAATGATCGCCAAGAGTCAACCAAATGTCACTTCGAACACGCACATAGACCTCTTTCCCTCACCACATATCCAACTCGACTGACACGACAGTAGTAGGGTGCTATTCCTTGGCCACAGGCGCGCCACTCGTCATACTGTTCTAAAGTGTACTGAGCCATTAGTGCTGGACAAATGATCGCCAAGAGTCAACCAAATGTCACTTCGAACACGCACATAGACCTCTTTCCCTCACCACATATCCAACTCGACTGACACGGCAGTAGTAGGGTGCTATTCCCTGACCACAGGCTCCAACTCGACTGACACGGCAGTAGTAGGATGCTATTCCCTGGCCACAGGCGCGCCACTCGTCATACAGTCCAAGGCCGCCGCGAAATGGTCCGGTTCCTTAGGGAACGCACAGTACATACATACATACATACATACATACATACATACATACATACATACATACATACATACATACATACATACATACATACATACATACATACATACATACATACATACATACATACATACATACATACATACATACATACATACATACATACACACACACATACACACACATACATACATACATACATACATACATACATACATACATACATACATACATACACACACACGCCCACATACATACCTACAGACACATATATATATAAAAAAAAATCTATTTTATAAAATTAGTGTTAATAGTTGCAGGAGGGTGTACATTTGGTGAGAGATTGGGGAAGCATAGTTAACCGCACCAAGAGTGCGAGGAGATAGTGTGTGTACATTCGCTTAGGGGAATTAATGAGTGTACATGGTTAAACATCTAAGGAAAGAACCTAGTGAATTTCCCTAGTTCCACAGAACTAACCTGGTGCTTTCTGATCTTCTGAGCTAAACAACTTTGAGCAAACATATTGCCCTTTCTGTCAACGCCGATCGAGAGTGCGTCTGATAGGGTCTGAGGCTCAGATGCACTGGCTCCTCGTGATCTAGTTTTCGGAGTCTTTTTAGCTAAAGCCATACTTAGGCGAGCAAGGAGGCCAGACTGTGTATCATTACAACTTCTAGCCTCCAATACTGATTCCTCAAACTAATACAACATTACCTTTTATTAAATGAAATATAATTTACCCAGCTTGACTATCGGCTACTCTATAATATCCACAACTTCCCAAGTACTTTCGATTTCTCAAGTTTTAGTAATATCAAGAATTCGTAATGCGATTATTTACCTATTCTTTCCTGTCATTTAACTTGCAATCATGGTATTTTAAAGAGGCATCCTTTTACGAATGACGGTTGCGGCATGAGTAACGGCAAATGAGCTTTGTCTAGAAACTATTTACCCGATTTACATTTTTACTCTCTCTGGAAAATTCTGGAGCAATGATTATTTAAGGTGTTTGATAGGTTCTATTTCACTGAAATGCAGAGGGCTTTAAAATGTTTTCCTAAATGTATTACAATCCAATCCGTAGCCTAGAGTTTAATTAATGCTACATTTAGCGTATAAATTATATCTGATATTAGGATGTCTTCATAATATGAATTGATGCAGGCTTTCTCTCAAATCTATTTGAACTTAGATATTTGATGCTGTAATTGCTTTATAGTATCAAAGCAATAATGAAGCGTGTGGATATTTTCTTAAAATGATATAGAACACTGGATTATATAGTATCTTTCTGATCGTTTACTTTCTCTAGCACGTATGTTCGATGTATGTGTTAGGTAGAGATGTATTTCATCCAGAGAGTCAATTACGGAATTTCAACGTAGATACAGGCTTTTTGGACCCCTGAATAAAA
The DNA here is from genome assembly GCA_030762935.1 of Hymenopus coronatus. Classification (NCBI taxonomy): domain Eukaryota; kingdom Metazoa; phylum Arthropoda; class Insecta; order Mantodea; family Hymenopodidae; genus Hymenopus; species Hymenopus coronatus. Next base: position 279,892,685 of record CM060900.1, on the reverse strand, counting down.
AAAAAAACATTTTTAGTGAAGAGTCCGTGTAGGTGTGTGTATGTGTGTGTGTGTGTGTGTGTGTGTGTGTGTGTGTGTGTGTGTGTGTGGACAGCATGATTCAAAACCGATTAGTCAGTTAAATACCAAACTTGGAATTTTAGTTTGGTATCTTCTTCCATGGAGGCGATGCGCACATTTTTTTTAGGAAAATCCCCCCACGCTAAACTATCCTTTACATAGAACATTTTTCGTAGTTTTCCACGTTCTCAAAAAATGCTTGGTTTGGTCAAAGTGATCTATATTAATTACATTTTAATGACATATATGAGGAAAATGCATGTCTTGAACTTTTTGGGAATAGCATTTGAATTGCTATTTATTCTAGATAATTTTTCATAATTTTCATTCCGAAAAGGATGCACAATAGCTTACTATGCACCAGAGCTGGCATTTTTTGTGACACACAGTTTCTGTCAGTTTTTTTTTTTTCTTTCCCTAAATATATTCCCCCTTATTGGTTTGAATTTTAAAATGCTTTAGATTTACTCAAGCGATAAATCCTAACTGGTTTCATATGTTTTGTTTTACTCCTTGCCATGGAAAGAGAACTGCATTTCAATATCTTTCCTACAGTGAGGTCGGACCGTGGCCAAGATTTTAGACCACTCTGCTCTCACGTAGGCGGCCGAAGCTGGAATTGTGGTGGGTAAAATGTCACAGGGCGGGATTTCTCTGGGTTCTCCGGGTTCCCACCGCCATCATATTCCACCGGGGCTACATCTGCATTCCATGTAACATTAATGTCATCGCCTGTTGTGCCATAATAGTAAAAGGGGTCATTAAAACTATAACAAATCCGACAGTGACAGCTTTTACAAATTTGTGTGTCGCTTTTGACTACTGTATTTCATTATCTCCTATCTACTCACATGGGAGCAAGTAATTAGACCACTTGTGATTAGGTTTATCTCGATTAGCATGCTGCAGTAAAGAGAACATATTTTGTACGAATAGTTTGTAGGCAGAACAGACCGATAGATTTACTTGAAACTCACTTGAACTGATGTTTTCTTCTTTTTTTTTGGCGAATTTAATATTGTCTCCCATTTTGACTTTTACATGCTTTTTACTTTGTGGAGCTCTTCCAGTGTAGGCTATACAAAAATACAGTATAAGTTAATATTCTCAGATTTGAAAAGTCGCTCAGCTAGCTAAGAAAGAAGTATATATTCTATAAGTGATTAAATGGCAGTAGTTGGAATCCGAATTTAAATATAAATAAAATGTAAGTAATTCTAGATATATACTTATTTGAATGCATCTTTTGATGCAGTTTTATTCGCGGTTAGGTGCTAATGATGCTTGTGGTTTAGCACACTTAAATATATCATCAACGCTTTGCTTTACATTGAGTACATAGGTTTGGTGATATTATTTTAATCAGAAGCTTTGGGTAACGACAGTAAGTCGAATATTCTTGAAAAGTTAAATTTGAATTGGTTATGCTACAAGAATAAACAAAATATGTAATATAAATCCTGGTAAAGTAATTAAAAATAATGGTGAGTGAAAATTACTTATGTTTCAGTATAACAAGAGCTATACTTTCATATAATTATGAACTAAGTTTATGTGATTATATTTCTGTGTGATTCAGGTTGGTTGGAAGCCTTGTTAGAGCCATTGGCAGAAGATAGAACTCGAGTTGTGTGTCCTGTTATTGACATCATCAGCGACGATACTTTTGCCTATATACGCAGCTTTGAGCTACATTGGGGTGCTTTTAATTGGCAACTGCATTTCCGATGGTACATTCTTGGTGCAAAGGAGATGTCACAGCGCAAAGATGACATAACTAAATCGTTTGCGTGAGTTAATCATAACATTTCTTAAATTATGATGTGTGATAGTTAAATAACACTGAATTTTAATATTAAAGCACACTTTTTTGGCATTAACTATGGACACGTTCATGATGTTTGTATTACTTAATTGTTGAGTATTCGTAAATAATTGAAGTGATTGGGTTCCAAATAATATAAAAGGCATGAAATAAATAGTTTAATTGCTCCTATGTAGTTGTCTGAAACGTTAATTAGCGATTAAAGTAATAAATAAACATACGATGTATCACAGAATTCCTTACGTTTTTTTGTAATTCTGTACCAAGCCATAAAGGAGTCATAATTACATAAAGAGATAATAATTATAATGAATGATTTTTGCATGCACATATATCGGAGTAACTATCTGTTCTGATATTTATAAACTAATGGGGTCTTATCTTGTGCATTTCAAATGGTATGTTTGGTATTGGAATAATTGATTTATCACACAAGCCGTGTGTAGGACAGGAGTTGGATAGTTTGGATAGGCTGTGGCCTTGAATTTCTCCAGTCTGACTACCTATCCAACTCCTGTCCTACACACAGCGTATGTGAAAAAACAATTATTCCAATACCAATTGACCATAATAGTTGGTTATACTACGAATCCTGGGTCTAAAGTACTTACAACATTGTAAGTCGCCATTAAGGTTGACATCTCAAAATAATTTGAGATTTCCTTGAGGTTTTCCGGTGCAACTTGCGAGTTAGTTGAGAAATTGAAGGCTATGTCGGCATGTTGCCATTGTAGCTCAGTAGCAGAGCAACCGGCTAGAGATCGGCAGATCCGTGGTTCAAATCCCGGCTATGGTATTGAGTTTTTCAGTCTGACTCTACCTAACCAAATGGTATATTTGTTTATCTATATGCCAATCTACTCTGTTTACATAAGTATTCCATACCATTCATACAAGTGACAGAATCTTATCTTGAGTGTTTAAAATAACATATTTTTAAAATATGTGTGCAACAACTCCCTTTACACAGAATATTTCATACGATTGAAAGAAGTTTCAATCTGTGAATGTTAGAAGAGTTTGCACCTTGGTATCACTAAGGCAGAAATAAATTTGATATGGTGCCCTTGCCTCCATAAACCTTCCCAGTTAGAGAGTCATGTTAAAAACTGAATGTGGGATTGGCTATTTTATATCTCAGCTATGGTTTCAGCTTGAGAAGCACATTACGTGTTTTCAGTGACCAAGTTTATTAGTCCACTTCTTTCAAATATCTTGAAATGGCTTCAAACTTTGCAGCATACCTTGGACGAAAGAAGAAGTGTTTTATGATTTAAAAAACTGCAAATAATGATATTCTGTTACAGGTAGAGGAGTCAACGATAACAGAATTGAGACATTGGGCATAAGGGTTATATAACCTAGACATTTTTGATGCTCCACAAAACAAATTCATGTGAAGTTAAATCCCAATTGTATTAAAACAAATATAAAATGTTGAGGATCATCTGGGTATTTATGGCTTAAAATCTTTAAGAACCAATATGTTTTGGAAAGAATTTATTATCATCGAAAAAGTGGGATATGTTTATAACTCCGTAGTCATTTTCTTTATCTTTAATGAAGAAATGAAGCCATTCTGCATTGTGAAACACACACTATATCATTTTGGCACTAATAGTTATATGCTGTCATTTGAGAGGATCATCATTTGCAAGTAACTTTATAACACCTTAAAGGAAACTCTTCTCCACTAAAATGTTATATCCACATGCCATCTAAATGGCGTTCACGATTAAAAATCTAAATACCTATCTTCATTAATACATGTAGAACGTTTTCCTAATTCTAGACCTGTTGTTTCATCTTTTGCAAATATAGCTTCCTCAGCCTGATAAAAAACAGTCTTCACAGACTGTATTGGTTTACTTTTATTAAAAGAAGCCTGTAAAATTTAATTCTTTAATGTTAGGTTCATGTTGATGCATTTGAAAATATTCGGAAGCTGAGTGTCTATGCTTGAGTATTTTGATTGTAAGTACAAGCCAAAGAATGATTTATTCCCTAAATCATTCTACGGTACTCTACAATGAGTACAGGATGTTGTGTAGGTAGGACACCGCTTGTTAACTTCGAAGCTATTTCTTTAGCCTGAATTTGGTTTTCCTGCATTTCAACCCGAAGGCGCGCAACTCAGCTTCTTCTCACTTTCTTCTCCAGGGGCTTATTGCGGTAGGTAGGGGTTTGGTGCACCCGGGGTCCCGAGACAACCCTGCCTCTCTCGTGTGGGCAACCTCTAAATGGTGAGGGAGTCAGTCCTTCAAAACGCCCAGCCAAGTGTAAGCCGTGCATGGAGACCTGTGATGGTGCAAATAGATACCTCGGTTGGATTAGAGCCTGAGCTTCTGTCTTTCAGTGACTAGGGAAGTTGTGACACCTCATGCACCGCTTTGGTTTCTGTTTTGCCCAAAACGGGAGGTTAGGGACTAAGCCACCCCTAGTCAATCGGCCAGGATTAGGTACCCCACCAAACTTCAGGGTTCTATATTCCCTGTGTAGTACTGTGGGACGAATTCCAACCATTTCATATGACTAAAAACAAACCTAAACAAACTTTGATGCTTGGAAGTAGTCGAGTCCAGTGGTCCTCGCTACTTCGTCATACACAGGACAGAGGAAGGAAATACATTTATATCGCTTACCCCATTTACAATAAAAAAAATCTTGATAAGATAGCTGGTCCAGGGAAGTCCTCTACTCCATCTCGTAACGGTACGCTCCTGATTGAATCAGTATTAGCATCCCAGGCAGCAACATTATTGGTAGCAACCATATTAGGCAGTTAACCTGTGAAGGCTGATATTCACAAGACCTTGAACTCGTCGCACGGCGGTGTCACCATCCGCGCATTGGACGGTTTGTCCAATCAGAAGATTCAAGAGAATCTTGCAGAACAAGGCGTTACCTCTGCGTGTAGGGTTCAGCTGCGGGTTAATGGTGAATTTGTACCTACCCATACCCTGTGCCTTACCTTCGACCGCGTAGATTTCCCTCATGGGATTAAGGCAGCTATGGAGGTTAGGCCATGTTTTCTGATTCCCCTAAGATGTTACAAGTGTCGACGATTTGGCACACCAGTGAGTTTTGGCGTGGTCTGTCTATATGCGCCAACTTTGGAGTTGTAACAAACAATTGAGGTTTTACATGGACCCATGCTGAGTTAACTGCAGCGCTGGTCATTCACCTAGTTCCCGAGACTGTCCCCGTTTTTGAGAGGAGAGAGCGATCCAGGAGATCCGAGTGAGAGAGAAGCTTTCTTTCTCGGAACACGAAGGCACCTGCGTATCCGCCAACCCTCTGTCCCCTGATCTAGTACCTGTATCCCAGTTTTGCTAAACAAGTACCTAAACGTGAAATCGCAACTGAGACTATTCAATATTAATGGGGCCACAGTTGCAGGAAGATTCTCTAAGCCAGACTACTAACAAGTCTCCCAACATCCACGGCCATAGCGACATCAACATTTGCAAACTCCGTCACTGTAAGGAATATTCCAGAAAGAGTGTCACCTTCGACCTCGGGCACTAAGTCAGGCATAACCGTCGAATATGCTGCACCAGCGAAAACCTTTAAGACCAAATATGTGCGGGGCGACTTCCTGAAAGTCAATGTAAAGTCCCCTGACAAAACATCTAAGGCAAGGAAAATTCCACACGGCTCTCCGCGTAGATCATCTTCCGAGGATTTTTTTTTTTTTTTTGTGGAACAGTGATGGACGACCAATATCTTTGTCGATCAGTACCTCTAATCGGTTTGAGGATGTCGAAGCGAAATTCTCTTTTGTAAAGATATCCTCCCCCATGGAAAAGACAGAGCAGGAGGATTCCGCGCTCGCTATCAGAACCATCTTTAATCGGCCGGATCGTGGTCCGGAAAAAAGTGTTAGTCCGACGGCAAAAACGAATAAACTAAACCGACCAGCACTGCTGCGTATGCAGAAGCGTCTTACACTTTAGATCTTGTCCCACATAACTGACCATGTTTATCCTACAGTGGAACATACGCGGAATTCGACCATATTAGCAAAGCTTGAATTGTTGCTGCCCGAGAATCAGCTTGTACTTACAAGAGACAAAGCACCGCCCACAAGACATCGTTACATTTAGGAACTACTCTGCTGCACAAGGGAGCACTGTGATGCTAATCAGAGACGACACTTATGCTGAGTCCGTAGCCCTGCAGTCTACCATCAAGTCAGTGGCTGTAAACATTAAGTAACCCTGTACTGGATTCACCATTTCACCTGCCTTCATCTGATGATCTCTCCCGCACTGACTTAGAAGACATAGTTTCCAACCTACGAACCACATTTCAGTTGATAGGGGATATGAATGCCCACCACTCTCTCTGGGACTCACCTTGGGCTTGTGCGAGAGGTAATATGCTTGCAAATTTCTTTGATAATCATAAGCTATCTCTCCTTATCACTTAGACCGTGACGTGGTCTAGTGGTTAGACCACTCGCCTCTCACCAATACAGCCCGGTTCGATCCTAGGTAACCGCATGCGGGATATGTGGACAAAGCGACGCAGGGGTGGGTTTTCTCTGAGTTCTCAGTTTCCCCCACCATCGCAAACCACCGGTGCTCCATCTTCATTGCATACATCATCAGTGAACTAAGTAGAAAAGCGGAAGTTAAAGCAACATAAAAAATCTCCTTAACTCCGGGGGGCTATATTTGTTTCTGAATCTTTAAGTAGTTTCTGCTTGTTTGATATAGCTGTATGCACTCCAAAGTTGGCAGTTTGCTTAAAATGGAATATTATCTCTAATTTGCATTCTATTGACTACTTTCCTATTCTTATAGGTCTCTTAGCACCAAACGTCTCTTCACTTGTTTACGTAGATGACAATTCGATTGAGTCAACTGGAACCTTTATTCCTGTTTGGCCGTTTTTAACTACAAAGAGCAGAACTCAGTGTATCTTTTAGTCGCACACATCACAAAGGCCATTCTTTCTACTGCTGAGCTTTCTATTCCGAGCTCAATTGGACAACCCCGTTAATTTCCTGTGCCATGGTAGTCAGAACAATGCCGGAGTAGTATTCTTGCTCCCCGGCGAGCTCTCAGGGTTTTCCAAGATCGCCCTAAACTGGAGAGGCTGATACAATATAAAAAGCGGCATGCCAGATCTAGACAAATTATTAAGGAATACGTTTGCAGCATCGTTTAGGAGGAAGGGGGGGTACAGATCGGCCATCTGCGTGGATCAGCACCCCCTTTCTATTGGAAAGGGATTCACTCTTTTAGGGGGAAATGGACCAGGAGAATTACTACCCACACTGCCGGTCAAATAGTGCAGAAGGGGAAGGATCCTGCTCCAGAACAGTATAATTCCAACACTTAAAAATACCAATTGAAACGATCAGCACTGCCGAATATGTAAAAACGTGTTCCAATTAAACTTTTATCCCATACAATTAACCATAGTTGTCCTGCAGTGGAACATACGCGGAAATCGAGCACTTCTACCAGAGCTTGAACTGCTGCTGCACCAGAGTCTACCTTTGGTCGTCTGCTTCCAAGAGACAAAGATTCGTCCACATGACAACTTCAGATGCAAGGACTACTCTGCTGTACGGTGCAATTTTTCACCAGATTGAAGGTGTGCTTGCACTTGGGGGCTCAATAATGCCCGTCAGAGGTGTGCTTTATGCTGAATCCGTACCCTTACATTCTGATATCCAGTCGACCCTGTACGGATCACGCTGCCATCTTCCAACTTCACCATGTGTAGTATATGTCTGCCTCCCTCCTCTACCTATCGCGCACTGATACAGAAGATCTAGTTTCTCAGCTACCAGCACCATTTTTGTTCGTCGATTACGTGCATGCCCACCACCCATTTTGTGGGATCACCTTGGGCTTGAGCGAGAGGTCATCTAATTGCCGATTTCTTGCATAGTAATCGCTTATCTCTCCTGAACACTGAAGAACCTACATTTTTTTTTTTTTTTTTTGACGCCTTAAACGGTTTTTCACACCTCGACATAGCTGTTTGTTCTCCACCGTTGGTAGTTTCCTTACACTGGAATACTGGAATATCATCTCTGACTTAGATTCTAGTGACCACTTTCCAACCCTGATTACTCTCTTGGCACCCATTGTGTGCTCCAAATATTTACCTAATGACCCTCAGATCGAGCACACTGGAAACTTTATTTCCGTTTTGCTGGTTTTAACTCCAGCGAGCAAGACCCGGTGGATTTCTCTACAATAACCATTCTTTCTGTTGCTAAGCAGTCTATTATAAGGTCGACTGGCCAACTTCATCGATTTCCTGTTTCTTGTTGGGCAGATAAATGTCGTGATGCCATTCGTGCCAGCAGACTTGCTCTTCGGATTTTCCAGCGTCGTCCTACCCTGGTTAACGTTATAAAATATAAGGAGATGCGTCCAAATCCAGACAAGTTATTAAGGACAGGAAAAAGCAATCGAGTTAGGCTCCTTTAGTCGACATACACCTTCCTCTAACGTATGGGATGAGTTGAGGCGTGTGGCTGGTAAATCCACCCATACACTAATCGCCTGTCTCAAAATATCTACTGGAGTTTTAGGCAATGCTTTCGCTCAGGTGTATTGCTCAGATGATTATTTCCCCGAGTTTCTTGCCGTTAAGGCTAAGTTGGAATCTTAGGGATTCTCCTTTCGTTCCGGTAACCTTGAGGGTTACAATCACCTATTAACAATGGCGGAGTTAGATCAAGCACCTTCATCGCCGCGAAACTTTGCAACAGGTCCAGATTAAATCCGCGTTAAACTGCTGCTACATATATCTCCTACGGGTAAAGTTTTCCTACTCGAGGTCTGTAATCGTGTCCGGGTTGACGCCACCTTTCACGGAACGTGGCGGATGGCTAGCAACATACCTACTCTAAAACCTGGAAAGAACCGTAATATTCCACACTACCCTATTTCTCTTTCTAGTTGCATCTGCAAGGTGATGGAACTCATGAGCAATGGACGGTTGGTGTGAGGGCTGGTATACCTCAATTTAGTGACCAACAACCAGTGCGATTTTCGGTGACATCGGTAAGCAGCTTGTACCGCTGTTGTCACAGATCATGAACGGCTTCCTTAAGAACTGTCAAACAGTTGGAATATTCTTTGACCTGGAGAAGGCTTATCATACGTGTTGGCGAGCAGGGGATCTTATTTTTCCTCCTCAACTGGAATCCGTATGAACGCCTATCATTGCGTTTTCAGGAGTTTATACCGGACCGCGTTTTCCAAGTAAGGGTCAACTCGGTTTCTTCTAACCCCTTTATTTAAGAGAGCGGTGCGTCACAGGGATTGGTTCTGAGCGTGACGCTGGTGCTATAGCGATTAATTCTATATCTCAATGTATATTCTCAGCTGTCTGGTCCTGCTCACAGCCTACTTTCTCTTGGAGCAATATTTATGCTTGAAGCTCAAAAACAGAATTAAGTTTTGGCCCTTTAGGTGGTGATTAGTGCATTCTTTTTGATTCGGGCCTGAATTACTTCCCTTCGCAGATGAGGCGAGATTTTTGGGGTTGGGATTCGATCGCAAACTGTGCTGCTCACCATATATATCACAGCTGAAAGAGCGACGTGACCATTCTCTGAATATTTTACAGATACTAAGTGGCAATTTTTGGGGAATAGAATCGACAGAGCTGTTCCGTCTTTATCGTGCGCTGATCCAATCCAAGTTAGACTATGTATGTATTTTTTTATTCTTCAGCCTGACCATAATTGCTGAGTGAATTAGACAGGTCCATAATCGGGATATCTGTGTGGCTTTTGGTGCATTTCCCACCAGCCCAGTCCTTATCCTCTACTTCGATAAGGCAGAACTTCGTCTGCGAGGTCGGCGAAGTGTCGTATTAGCCTATTGTGTCTATGGGTTTTAGTGTATTCCTGCGCATGCAACGTTTAACTGTTTTTTCTCCACCGAGCTTCAGAAACGGTATCGGAACCTCTCCCTCAGTTCAGGGCCAGCTCCGGAAACATGATATCGTAATGCCTAGCACGTTTCCCAAGGAGCAGTGGTTGCACCCACCTTGGTTTAAGTGCTTCCTCCCACGTAAATATCGGGATGACTGCTTACCTGACGGCTGTCTAGCTTATGTCTAGTATCCGTTCTTGCTTTATTAGAATTTTTATCAAAATACAATGGCTGCATTCGTATATACAGCGTTGGTGGTTAATGTAACGACGGTGTTGGATGTTCCGTTGTCACTGGGACCGAACATTCTACTTTGGGTTTGGCTTTTAGCACATCCATTTACTCTGCAGCGCTCTAGGGGATATAGCGCGCAGTTCTCTGTGTTCCTCGTCGAAATTGAGGTGACTGCTTATAGTGACTGATTCCCTTTTTTTTTTTTTTTTTTTTTTTTTTTTTGTTTTTTTAAATACAGTTCCAGAGTCTGATCGGGACTCCGACACTGTATACCCTACTTTTTATTTACCTAATTTGATTACTGTGATTACTGTATGATTACTAAATATATGTTTTTTTACTTTTTACACACACATGCACAAACATATAACACCCATGCCCAAGGCGGGACTCGAACCCACGATCCCCTGCGCTGCGAAACACCAAAGCGAGACGCTTTGGCGAGCGCGGCCATGGGGACCGGCCCCTTAGTGCCCTTCAGAGCATTTCTATCGTACAGCGCATAAAGATATTTCCATATTGTACACACTTCTGGCGTCAATGTGGAATGCGCCTGGATTCGTTGGCTTGCCGGGGAATGGACATACGGATTTCACAGCAAAGACGGCGATCACAGAATCAAGTGTTACAGTTCCTTGCTTGACATCCGAAACTTCAAGCTGTTTTTGCGGAGAGCGACGTTTTCGTTCTGGCGTGACGAGTAATCAGCTCTTCGCGGAAACAAACTTAGGCTGATAAAGGTCCTTACTGTAAACTGGGCAATCTCCTCACGGACACCTCGACGTGAGGAGGTGATATGGGCTCGAATACGCATGGTCACTGATATTTTACACATAGTTATATACTTATGAAGGAAACTCCTCCTCTCTGTTCGCTCTGTGGAGAGTTCTTGAAGGTCCAGCACGTGTTACTTCAGTGTATTCCTCTAGCATATATTCCGACATTCCTGCTATTACCGACCAACCTAGCAGAGGTTTTGGTGGACAGTGATAGAGCGGTGGATAGGGTTTTTAACTTTTAGCAGCTGTAACTTTTGATTTGTTCATTTAGATTGTTTTATATATTAGCAGCATTATTATTTTCGGTTTTCAAAATGTCTCACTTTTGTCTTTTATACTGAGTGTTTTATTTTAGTAGCTTTTTATCCCTTTTAAGCCCCATTATTTGAATACGTTTATTCGATAATCTTTCACTTTTGTTATTAGATGCATTTTTGTGCTGGTTTTTATGAATCGTTTTAGCTATTATTTTAACTCTGGTTGGATTTATGTTGTTTTTATCTCTTGACTTTTGCTACAAAAATCTTCAGGAGTGCGCTAATAATCTTACAGCGCCCTAAAACCCCACCTATCGTCATCATCCGACCAGCTCAATTTTTATCTCTGCGTCGACTCTGCAGAGCAAACTCTGCGATAGCGCCGGCATGTCTATCTAGCTTATTATGGTTGTGAGCTTACGAGCATGCTTGGCATCCAACGTTTAACAACTTTTTCTCTACCGAATTGGACGAAGAATATCTTCACTTCTGCGTTAGTCTACAGCCTGCAGGTTTTCGTTTGTGCGAACGTCTCCAGAAGGTTAGTATCGATCTGCCTGGAATGTTTTCCAAGGGGGAGAGAGAGAGTACACCCACCTTGGTTCCGTACTAGGTTCTAGGTAGGTCTCGGGATGATGGTTTACGGGAAGTGTAAAATGTCTGTGTCAAGTCTCCGGACTTGTTTTTTTTTTTAGAATTTATCCTATTACAGTGTCCGTTCCATATACACCAATGGAAGTAAGTGCACCGATGGTGTGGGCTATGCTTTTGTTACTGGTACCAAACTACGCACTTTTGGTTTTTCTAATAGCACATCCATTTATACTACAGAATCATATGCTATTTACCGAGCCGCTCTGTATATTCGCCGTCGAAAATTGGTGGACTCTCTTATTATGAGCGATTCCCGTATTGCATTGCAGGCCTCCGTGAGCTTTACAACTACTATTCTAACGTGGAGCACATTCAGGACGCCCTCCACAATTTGCGCGCTGCGGGCGTAAATGTGTGTGCATTGCTTCTTAGGTGCGTTGGCTTGCCGGGGAATGAACTGGCATACATGGCAGCAAAGACAGCAAATACCCTAACTTTTACCGTCAGGATCTACTTTTATTAACTTTCATTTCGACTTCTGCTGAGGTAGCTGCGGGTTTTATAATGTTATAACCTATGCGTTTTAAGAATGGGGATTTCGTTTAGTTGCATCTTTTTAGTTCCGCTGCTTTTAATAGTTTTTAGCTCATCCCTTTGGGTTCCGCATAGGCAGTTTTAATATATCTCATTTTGCTTATTATGTTTATTCTGGTCAATTGTTTTCTATATATTTTATCCTTTAGTTGTAACAATGAATTGTTTTAAAATTGTGGGCACTGATAATCCCTTAGCAAAGCGCTCTTAAACCTCACTCGTCATTATTATCCTCTTCTCTCTTATGGTCGCCCGCGGCTATGATGAACTCAGACACTCCTTTCCTGGGTGGACAACTCAGATGATCACGCTGTGATAATTTGGAGAGAAAAAAAGTACTGTGTTGAACAACGCAATATCTTTTACTTTAATGGGTAGAGCGGCTCCACACTTAAATAAATTCATAAGGGTTAATCTTAAATGTTATAGGTTTCAGACTTTTCCTATGACAGTGTTGTATCATAGTGCACTAAAATACTGAGCCTTTAAGGATGAGTGTGAATCTGTAATTTGCGCCATTTGACATATCTATTTGTATCACTTCGTATGCATATTTATGTATGAGTTAAGTTAATACTTGATATATGCATTGTAAGTTTGCAATGAGCTTTATAGCTATGCCTGCAGATTTAATTATTAAAGCCAGGTGGCGCATGAAAAAGCTTCAATTTACTGCGCAGCTCGTATCAGTCACCGCCTTGCTAACAGACTACTCTAAATTTAAGACGCGGCTAATTTTCGGCCTCATGCGGGTGAGGTCTTCCCCGTCGGAGCACGGAGCGTCCCACCTGGACACAGTAGGGACACTTCTGGGACTAGTAGGAGCGTTGATGTCAATAAGATAAACATTTGTTTCCATATGAGACATCAAGGTAAAGTTCTGTAACCGTTTCGGTTTCTCCTAGATCAATATTGTGATCAAACTGGCTGTTGACTTTACCGTTAGCGTGATTGTGCTTTCCTGGAGCTTGAATTATTGTGGCGTGCGGCTATGACTCGAGTTTATCGGGAGGATAGCACCTGTCGACTAGATTGTTTAGGAGACAAGGAGAGCCTGTAGTGTTCTTGCCTAGAAGCGCTTTCAAGAGATGGCGTAGTTGTTATCGAACCTCTATTTTCACCCACCCCCAAAATTTTAGAACTCTCTTGAAAACTTCTGTAGCTATATGAGTGAGCGAATTCACGAGTTAGCTAGTTGTGGATACACTGTGGTTTGTTCTTGATGAGACATTAAGTGCTGGCTACTCAGTGCATTCTTCGAGTTACGTTGAAACCATAGTTTTGATGTACAGCGAGTGGTGGTACTGCGAGTGATTAAAGTGGTCTGGTATTCGAGCTCCAGTCAATGAGAATCAGAAGAAGTTGCTGCTTTTCGCGTATTTGATTACGCCTTTACCTCATGAAGAGAAGGGAGTTGGCATGGAAGATTGAATTAGACCACAAGTGTGAGGTGACACTGAAGGTTGAGTAAAGCGAAAATGGTGTCAAGAGTGGGATTTAAGCGCCACGATGGAGGAAAATTTTAAACAGTCGTAGCTGAAATGAAGAAGACGGAGATAAAAATGGAATCCAGAATGAAGATGATAGAGATGGTAATTAAATCTGGAATGACAAATACGGAGATGGAAGTGAAATCTGAGTGGCAAATAGGGAAAGTAAAACAAAAGCAATGTATTTCTGAATGGAGCTGACACAGATGTGATTGAAAAGTTTAAAGGACAAAATGACAAATTAAATGGAGCATTGAAAATTTCATCTTGGTGTAAAAATTGATTATGTAAATCTGGATAAGTGCAAGGATGTTACTTAAAAGACAGAAAACAAAGGGGTTAAAGGAAATTGGATCTGGAAGGAAAAAGTAATGCGGTAGAATGCCTAAATAGCTAGAAAAACGGTTAAAGTAAAGAATGGTTGGTTATTACAGTCGAGGGAATCGTCGACATCTAGAGGCCAAAATTACTGACGGAATCAGAGAGGGCCCTATCATCATAAGGTCGACTAATGCTAAATCTGTCAAGCCTCCGGAATTCAACGGAACTTTGTGTGGGTGAGGTTTAAGCAAAAGTTTAAGGTCACTGGTGCCCTATAATGGAATGACATTGGCAAAGACAAATAGTTAACATTCTTCGCAACTTTGCCGCTGATGACTACACCAACGACTTAATTAAACTTTTGGAGGAGTAGTATGGAGAACAACTACAGGAGCCAGCGGAAGACACCCATGTAGCGGCGGGACGAGACCTCAGAAGAATTCGCCATGGAGGTAGAGCGACTGGTAAACCACACTCTAACGAACTTACCAGCAGACTTTATTTTTGGGTGGTCAGCTTACGCATTCTTTAGTGGGGTAAATGGGAGATGAAACCTCAGCTTCTCCTAGCGGAATACCGCAGTATCGACGACTTGGCAGCGGCCACCGACTTTGGAGCAGCAAAGACGATGCCTTGAAGAGCCACCCTAGGGAAGAATGCGAATCAGAGACACCATCACCAACAAAGGCTAAACGAAGTAGAAGTAGCGGGTAGGGAGTGTGGACTTACCTCTGGGAGCTGAGCATATGGATCATAAGAGTTGACTTGGAGAGGACCACATGGGGTGTGCAACTATTTCTGAGCGTGGCGGATTAAATTTCTGCTCCGGTTTGTTGTTTTATATTATTGCAATACGTGTATTTTAAATCTTGTGTTATAACTCTAAGCGTTTGCAACAGTCACAGTACTCTGTAAGAGTTTGGATTTGTCAGGTATGTTATCTTAATATCTTAGCTATAAAATACTGGAAAGTGATAGTATCGAGCCGTAGTTTGCCTCTTGGATTTACGTGTAAGTCAGCGTTATTACTGTTGCCGTAGTTGTTCGATCATTGACAGGAGACGTGATGTTGACTTTGCTGGCTGCCTGTATATCCGATGTAGTTCAGAATTTCAAACTTTGCTTTGAAGAAACGAAGTTTTGTGAGTTCTTTTCGTTTTAAAATAAATATATGGAGGCAACTCTACTTAAACCAATAAATGGATCGGGATGGTCTTCGCCGCTAATGAAAGGTAAACATATTGTTGGGATTCAGAGGTGGAAGTAAAGATAGAAATCGTACATTAGTTATAATGGAAGTAGGAGCAATTAACGTTGAAGGCTGTACGAGGGGAATGGGCAGTAGACAGCAGATGGACTTAGGAAAAGAAAGAAAAGGGAGGGAAAGACAGAAGGAAGGAAAAAAGAAATCAAGGAAAATGGAAAATTTAATTTATTTTATTAGCAAAGATAACTCAATTGCAGAAAAACAAAGAAAAATTAATAATTTTCTGCTACAGGCATTAAAGAAGAAAGAAAATGCACCAAACAACACTTATGTGAAAAGAGTAATTAAAACAGCAGATGAAAGTTTAGAAAGATTTATATGAAAAGTTATTTCAAGTTATAGCAATGAAGTCTTTAGGTGCTTGCATCAGTTAAATCCAGAAGCTAAAATTAGAAGACGGTGGGACAATACGGTGGAACACCAAAACACATGCTTTTTATATCCTCGCGACATATACTGACGCATAGGATACTCAGAAAACGTTGACAATTTGCTGAGATTCTTTAAAAGAACAGGAAAGTTAAAATGCGCAACTTAAAACCTGCAGAAATTAATAGTCATAGAAACCGATTCCGGATAAATTTTAAAGAAGGTTATCAATAGTCAAGTATTAAATGACAACAATATAAAAGTAGAAAAGGAAAGGAATAGGAATTTCCATGTCATGTTTTATGACGGTTTAGCTGGAATATTGCCGAGAGGAGGTGCTATTGGCTCCACTACGCATTGGTTTTTGTATATTTAGTTACTGTTACTTTCTTAAGGGAGAACCTGCGCGCTCTCTAGGGAAGCAAAAGTGAATCGTCAAGTGTTCCTAAAATGTGGGCACCTAGCACATACAAGGCCGCGTCGTGGCCGAGTTATTATATTACTGGTATCTCACCTAGACGACCGGGGTTTTTGATCCCAAGCGATAGCATGCGAAATATTTGGTGGAGAAAGCGGCACATATGCGGCTTTTCTCCGGTTTCTCCGGTTTCCCCGCCATTGCATTCCGCCGGTGCTACACATTCATTCCATGTATCATCAGTGTCATCGCCTGCGGTGCCACACGTTTTAAAAGTAGGCGTTAAACATTAGCACACACCCCTTAGAGGAGCAAGTTATGTGAGCGCGGGTTTGGCCTACCAGGGGTGCCCGAGCCAGTCGCTCTCATTCTCATCAGTTCATCCCCATAAGTTATAACAACGTGTCAAATCGTCACATTCCATATTATAATTGAATCTTGCTCTTCTTTGTTTACTGAATTCCTAGGTTTAGGTTATTTAGGGTTGTGTGTCATCATTAGGGAGCTTTCTTATCTCCGTGCTTCCTGTCCAACGGTTTAGGCATAGCATTTAACATTTGTGCTTTCCGGAGGTCTCAAGTGTGAAGATTGAGTGGACCCTCCTCACTTCCCCTTTCGTGCATGCAACACTAGTTGCAGATTCGTTCCGATATTATGTACAGTCACATAGCTCCCAGGGGCGGCAGGCTCCCGAGAGCAACCCGGCGACCGTAAGTGGCTGGTTTAATTAGGAGCACCCGGCGAGTCTGTGGCCCGATGTAATCGACCACAAGTCCCCTGACTCCATTGAGTTACCGTGGCCTATAGTGAGGGACCACTGGCGGTTATTCCGGTGGTAGGGAAAAAAGTCGGGCCTATCTTCAGTGAAAATGTCACAACCCGACCAATAGTGATAACCGGAGAGTAAATATTCTGAGTACTCCTTGAGATCAGGCCTGTAGCGAGTGCTCCAGGTCGGCCCAGGCCAGCAGATTTAGGCGTCTTTTTCCTCTATCCCTTCGGTTGTCAGGTTGACGCCGACGGTTCTCTGCGCTCATCCACTTCAATATCAGATTTTTGTTATGGGATTGATGTGAGATTCCAAGACGATGAAAAATATCAGTCCATTTTACATACGAAAGGAACCAAATAGATAAATAAAATCCGAATACGCTACTCCGGCAACTAGATACCGGGCATATAGTCAAATTTTTAAATTCTTTCCAGAACAAGTTTTATCTGTTATATATTTTTTTCAGATAAATATCTAATCGAAAAACTAAACTTTCAAATTAAAGTGAGTAAACCAAGATCTAGAATATAAAAAAGAAAAATAAAGGTGCAAATGAATTAAAATATAATATAATAACCAAACAACAAAAATACTACTGGAAAACCATAAACTTAACAAGTAGTATACAGCTGCTTCCTATTTTATACCTAGTATAAACTATAATACCGAAATACAGCACCAAATGAGTTTTATATTTACTACAATAATTTTATTCTATCTGCTAATAATGTAATTTATATATACACACATTTAAATCTATTCTTTCCACATTATTTTATGTATAAAAATTAAAATTTAATGTTCTTATTATGTAATACTAACAAATTATATATATATATATATATATATATATGTGTGTAATTGTGCTTATATTTCTTTAATACCTCTTCCATTTTTCTTAATTTTCCTTCTGGTTAACAAACTAATTTCCTACTAAATACTTATTTATTCTAAACAGTTAAGCATTAACAATCAGTACACATTTGCCTTATAACTACCAATAATTCAACCACTACCTCACGATCATACATTTTTATCTTATCATACTCCCTCCTCAACACCATGATTACAAATTCAGCAATTGCGATCCAATTCCTCACACTGGCATCTTCTTCCGTCTCACCTTTGTTCTACTTCTCCTTCCTCGCTCACTCCATAGCTATAAATTATACAATGCTAACCCTACTGCCTACACCGGGACCTTCTTCTACCTCATATCCATTTTTCATCTACTTCCTTCCTCACCATCATTACTATCAGTTCAGCTACAATAATCCTATTCACTACATTGGCACCTTCTTCCCTCGTTTGCATTCTTCATCTCCTTCTTCCCTCTCTCATTTATTTTCACGTTAAGTCTGTATTCCTCTAAAATGTCTCTTAACTTTCAGTATTATAATTAGATTCATACACTAATACATCTTGTAAATTTTGGTTTAAATTATTTTCCGCCAATCTTATGTGTTCTATTCTATTTAAAAATCCTGGAGAACTGTATATTTCTAATTCTCTAAGTGGTAACAGTATTTCTCTTTCATCTTTTTCCCATGCTGTTTTACTCACATAGTCAGGTTTTGTAAGCGTTTAATTCCATCTGCATTTCTCAAAATGGTATTATATAATATCTTTCTTCGAGCAAATTTTTATTATGTATATCACATTCAAAAAGTCTATGTTCTGGTGTATGTTGCACTTAAAGTAATGACAAGTGTCATTCTGGGATTTATTGTTTCCAGTACGTTTTATATGATCTATGTCCTGTAACATAATGAACAAGACCTTTGGTGGTTGTAGTGGTTTAATTTAAATTGTTCATGTACGTTGTTTAAAAAAAACCTTATACACTCTTCTTCCTACGCCCATTTTTTCCTGTTGTTTTTGCCATTTATTTTTCAACCTATATTGAATACCAGATATTGTATTGCATATGTATAACTCCAATTATTTGCTCTACCAAATCAATTTTTTTCTGCTCCCTTTCAGCTTAAATAAATGGTCTATGGGCCAAATAACAGTCGTAATTAAAAGTGTCATGGTGGGTACTGTATTTACTGCACCTGTAAAAGGTATTATTATTTTCCTTTGAATTCTACTAATGTTTTTAGCGTGACATCACTCATTCTCACTGCCCAAACACTGGCTCCGTGGGTAATTATTGATGAAAAAATTACGTTGAAATATAAGGTAATAGTTTTCAAAGACAGTTTAGAATTTTTTTGAATAATATTTCCTAATTTCATTATAGCGTTTTTTCTGATTTTTACCTTATATACACTGTATGCTTTCTAAAATTTAATTTTTCAACCCATAAAATCCTTAAGCATTTGCATTCTGTATTTATTTTTAGTTTTGACTATTAATATTAATTACTTAACCTCTTTTTGAATTTAATTTAAATAACAATTAACATGATTTATTTGGTGCAATATCCTGCTTTACATTTCTGCACCAATTATATAATATCTCTGTTAGGATTTTTGATTTTGTTTCAAGCTCTAATCGGCTCTGTCGCTCAATAATAAAACGAAATCGTCTGCAAATGCCATGGCATTTGTAATATTGTTACCATTCTCCACTTCCTCTATTAACGTTTTCTCAATAATGTCACCAAACAGGGACCCAAGAACTGATCCCTCTGGACATCCTCTATTGTGTGTCCAGCCTCATTTCACCGGTAATGTAAACAAACGCAATAGGTTGCAACAGTTCTGATTGGTTGCTGAACGTTTTACCGCTTTTCTCTATAAAAAATAGTTCTTCTCAATTTCCTATAAGAAGTACACAAATATATTAAACTATACCATGCTGTCTAAATAACATAGTAAGAGTTATAATAAACGCAAATTGGTTACAGTTTAATCATTATTCCCTTAGGCAACAATGTGCCTTTCACACATTGCAACGATGATTTTCAGTTACTACCTAGAGAGCATAGTGTGCGATAAGCAATGGTGGAGGCGTGTGATACCAGGTAGTGAAGCATAAGCGAGAAAGACTTCTAAAATTTGGCGAAAAAAATATTTCTTATGTATATAATATTTTTGCAAAAATTACCTTACTTTTGCACTCAACAATATTCTCAGCTTAACGGTAGAACTTGCTGGTGTTTCCCAAAACAACACAGAGTGTGCACAACTTTTAAACTACCCGAAGTGCGACATCTTGTGCAAGAAGCTTTTCAACAAGTAACAACCGAAAACTCAGTGAACGTATATCACACATTTTTCAGGAAGGGCAAACAAAGTCAAATTTGGAGGGAATAGTGACCATTGTCGTTGAACGCTACATAATTATCAATCTCGGTGGTGATTCAGTTCGAGTGCAAATGAAACAGGTGACTTGTAATTTTGAAAGAGTGCAACCACTTCCATCTTCAGCTTAGCTCCCCTGTGTAAGTTACTGCATTGTGAAGTGTTTGTTTGTTTGTTTTGTTCATGTGGTCCCATCTTTGAGCCAGGCCCGGAAATATTAAACACGTCTATGGACAGCCAATTTTCCGATGCATGCAACTATTTTTTAACACCACCGCCAAATTTTAACTACTGTTTTTTGTTGTTTTTTTTTTTAACCACCACCACCACAAATAATTCCATATTTCAATTTTAATATCTGTTCCAATTTCTACTATAGTTGCAATATTCTACGATTAAATATTACTGATACTAAGCAAGCAGTTATTTTATTAACATATATGATCTAATTATTAGAAATGAGTCATAGGTCCTACTGACTTATGTAGCAGACAAGCATGCAAGATAATTTAAGAGATTACAGTAACATGTGTATTAAGAGAATGCTTACACTTATGCCAATACAGTGAGAAATTACTTTTCATTTTCTGGCATAGTACACTTTACTGTTCCTCCATAAACTCCTGTATTGAGATGTATGTATTAAAGAGTGCAAAGTTGTACATTTATGAGTGTTAAAATATGAAAAAATGACAACTTAAAAGTGTTCGAATGATGCACGTATGCAATACATCAGCAAACTTTCAAACAACATGTCTGCAATTTGTAATTTTATGGGAGAGTTTTACATTTCATATGAATAACGACTCGCTTATTTATTTTATTGTGTTTTATTTATTATATATTCCATAGATATAATCATTATCTGTGAACAGCGAAAGTAGGTAGCTCTTTCTTTTCCTACTAAACGTTGGTACGCGGTTTTACAATTGTACAGCAGACAAATACAGCTTAGACCACGTGGTGTGTACACGTGCGTTTGCGGAAGAATACACTTTAGTTTGTTTACATCGCCGGTGAAGTAGGGATGGACAGATAATAGTAATGTTCTTGTTTATTATCTTATTTATTCCTTCTTTGTAGACTTTATGGTTTGTACAGTAGTGTTGTAAACTCCAGAGTCGGTCAAAACAGCTCTCAGTCTCGCTCGTTTCGCGCTGCCGCTACCGCGCCTCTTGCAGCCAGTAGGTGCAGCTGAACGTATGACTGGCAGGAAGAGTTGACTAACGAGTGGTAACGAACTTACGAGATTCTCGTTTACTCGCAAGAGTCACAAGTCTCGTTAATAGCAAGACTGTGGTGTAATACGCGGAAACTCGCCGAGTCAGAATGCAAATGATCTATAGTTTTGTTATAAATCAGTGTGTAAACATTATTTGAAGCAGTAATTGTCTTATCCGCTCTAATCTAAGCACATATATTTGAGTATTTAGAACTAAATCGTTTTCCCTGGTGCTGGTTTGTTTTAAACACTTTGGTAGGTATGTGTGCGCTTCTCCGCTGTGCTACTCTGTTACTCAGAAAGTAGAGATATACCTATTGTAATTATATATTACATCTCCCCTTGACCTTCTGACTTACATTCACCTTTCAGCTATCAAGTGAAGCTGGATACCGAAAGCAGTGCATGTGTTTATTTTGACCTGCATTTTATTACAATAAGCGTGTTCCGCTGGATCAGGTTGAGTGCGTCGCTCACCAGAATTGCCAATACATGATTATTTTTTCCGTCTGACCAGCTCATAAAAATCAGTCAAAATCCATCAACATTAGTAATTTCCGTATTTTCTTTCGAAAATGAAACATTAAAGCCCTCGGCCTCCACTTTGGAACAATTTCTTGGTCAGGTCTGAAACATGATTAAGGGAAGTGATTAACTACAAACAGCGTAAGAACAGCTGCAGCTGCACGTTCATACGTGTCTTTAATAGGCTGAAATGGTAGTTTTGACTGTGAAGTTAAAGATGGTTCAGCTGCTTTTACATATTTCTTATGTTTTCCATGAAAAAGTAAATCTGACAAGACCACATTTACAATACATTGGCAATATTGGCAACGCGCACTACTAGGTTCCCTGGGCACCTTTAACAACCATTTCTTTAATTATTCATTATTTAACCGTTCTTTTCTAAAACTTCCTACATTCCACAAAGCCTTCACTATGCTGAATTCAGAATTCACTCTCATAAACACACGTGGCTATATACCACAGTGTCATGTTTGCGGAGTTGTCCAATCATCCGAGAAATTTGTTGCTGTTAGCTCTAAATAAAGATAGCTGTTACATTGCTAAACAGACACTATCTTTTAGGTACACAAAGATTTACATCCGTGACACTTTATCTAAAGAAACTCAATATAATATTACTTAACAATTGCTTATAAGATCCGTAAAAAAATCCGTCATCCGTGAGAACTAAGTTTTGCCCGTCATATAACTTGGCAATCCTGTTGTTCACTAAAACTTTTGTATAGGGTGAAGAAGTGCTATTCCGTTTGTAAATCGCAACGCTAGACAGTTTCCTTTTATTCAAGATCACAGCAGCTGCAGAAATATGCGAAACTGTGTTGACGGGTGCAAGCCAACGCAGCATCGAGACATAACATCCAGAAGTGATTACAAATCTATAGCATTCCTTAAGGTAATAAGGAAATTGTTTGTAAAATTGTTAAAATGGAATAAAACTTGATAAAATTATGCATGTTTATCTAAACGTGAAGAACAAATGCTAAAGCCATATTTGCCTAAGATCTGTAAGTTCTATTTTTTCATCTGTTTAGATGATTTGAGACTTAAATAGCCCACCAAGACAGGGATGACATTTAAATAACTAACGCTAGAGAATGGGTTAAAAACGAAACGTGGTATCACAGAATCTGCAGATATAAATTTACGTGGTGTCCACTTTTACTACAAATAAGTATTTATATATTTCATTTCTCCTAAGAAGTTTAAGTTGCATGAAGTAATTCTATTTTCGGGTTTATCTGAAGTTTGAGTATGCGTTATATACATAGCAACACAAATGATAGGTGTGTCATTAACATTAATCTTACTGATTCAAAAGCGTAAACGCGTTTGGACATACAAATGTGCTGTTAAACGATGAGACATCTTGTGTTATTAATAGGGCCCGGAGTTTTAGCTTTTTACTCTCTTCTTTTAACCTCTTTAGGTTTATAAACAATTTTTCTAGGTTTTCAAACAATGCTCCTGCCTTTTTCCTAGCTATTTAAGCAAGTCGACGACAAAAGCTGTTAAATATAATATAGATAAAGATATGAAAACTATTTTACTTCACGGAAACATGCTATTAATATGTACAGTAGTTTAAAACAATGTAAACACGTGCTAGAACATTGTAATAAACATACCAAGCACATGTTTTTAATATATAGCACCCACATAAGATAAATTTCACTTGGTAGCACTGTTGCTATACACAACCAGCCACATTTGCAAATTTTCTGCTGTTTTTTAATATATTCCTATAGGCAGAAAAATATCTATCAACATCGCAAGATGTCATTTGCGCAATTTCTATAACAAGAACGTTCTTTCCCTGTATAACCCCACATGTACACTCAAAACAAAACTAAACGAATTGCTAATACAAATTGTTAATTCGAATAAACTGAAGAAAAAAAGCAAAACTTAAGTTTAGGGGGTTTTAGGTCTTAATGTCCCATTTAGCTTTTTTTAGGCTAAATAAGATTAGCACCCATTCCGCTTGAAACATAGAAGTACTTTGAAGCTTTCTAATTGAAAAGGAGAAAAATATATTAAAACCTAAAAATCCGGTCCCTATTTATTACGTAAATAATTTATTCCTCGGATCATACCTCAACTACTCCGCCCGTAGTTACGAGAATTCATGAGTCGCCTCGCTCGTGAGCACTAGTTCTCGATACACGAGACACTCGTTGCCACACTCTCGAGAGTGGTGTGGCTTACGACTAACGAGCCAGAGTGGCACGGGTTTTGACCGGCTCTATAAAATGCTATATATAACTTTCGGGTCATTCTTAAACTTTTATCTGCCAAAATGGTGAGGCCACCAGGAATTATCAAAGACGCCAAAAATATCAATTTGTATCCGTGTCATATATTTTTTCACACTATCTTTAAATGTTCGCAATAATTCATTTATCGCATCTTCTACCCCTACTCCTTGCCTCATTCCATATTGTTTATTGTTCATTAATATCATACTTCTATATTGAAAAATTCTTTTCTACTTTATTTTTCCAAGTATTTCCTCATCGTATTAAGTAAACATTTAGATGTGTAGCATTTACGTAATTTTGGATTCCTGTCTGTTCCAGTTTTAAAAATCTCAACTTTTGCTATCCTCCATAAACCTGGATATCTCCCTTGCCATAAACAATCGTTATAAAGTTGGTGTAGAAATGATAGAATATCATCCTTTAAATATCTTAATACTTCATTCTTAATACCAACGGACCCAGCAGCTTTTTTCTTTTTTAATTTGTTAAATATTAACCTAATTTCAGGTATATCCCCTGGACAAATAATTATTATATGCCACAGTCATTTCAATCCTACTACTTGTATTTATTTCTCCGTCGTTACTCCTATCATCATCCGGTAGTAACGTATGCAATAATAATGGAACCGATTCCTCCCAATTATTTGTCATTTTACTCTCTCCTTTTTCCAGTGTTGTAATTATTTCCGTGATTTAAACTTATTCATAACTATTTTGTATTGTAGTCACCATGTATCCTGGTTTACTTTATCTTCTAAAAATGTTTCCAGTATTGCTTTCATGTTTCTTCCAATAGGCTTCTATATTACTCTTCCGCCTCAGTACAGTTTTGTAGATAATTTTCTCTCTCTCTCTGTATAAGCAATTCATTTTTGATAGTCTTTTTCATTTTCTCGTTAAAAATGTTGCCTTCTGTAACCTATCCGTCCAAATTTTATCTGAAAACTTTTCTTAAACTGGACAAGATTTGCGTAAATGCCACACATGTAGAGGTGACACACTGTTAATTGCGGTAACCAATTCCAAGCCAGCCAATTGATGAGTATTTCTCTTTCGGGTTCTTACCCAATTAAGGTGGAGAAGCACAGCACTTGGAGTATTAGCCGAGATTGAGTGACGAGCTCCGGTTTGGACGGACTAACCAATGAGAAAATAGTAAACCAACTTTCAGATCAAGCTGTGATCGCTGCATACAGATTAATTGGCAAACGGGACGACAAACCGTCCCCAATTCGTACGGTCTTCCTTACCTTTGAGTGGACTGAGCTATCGGCTTACATCATGTGGGGTTATAAGAGAACGTCCTTGCGGCCATATGCTCCAAACTCGATGCGCTGCTACAGTTTTCAGAAGTTCGCACATACGCAAAAACGTTGTATCAATTCGCCGGTTTGTGCTCAATGTGGGTAAAAAACACACGATGGATCTGTATGCGCTCAAGCCCCCACCTGTATCAACTGTGGAGAGGCGCATAATCAAACTCTAAGGAGTGTTCCCGTTTCCTCGAGGAGAAGAAGATCCAGAGGATAATAGTCAAGGACTACTTAACCTTTCAGGTGGCATGGAAACGTTATCTTGAACTTCACTCGACAACTCACTTGAAATTTTGCGCTGCTGTGGTGCGGAAACTGAATGCTGTGGTTCAGATGCTGCCTGGTACTCCTATCCTTGTGTCTATAGGTATCCAGACCGAATCTTCCAACTGCGTTTCGCCTCTAAAGGTAGCTCCATTATCTCAATCTTCCTCTATGCAATCTACATCTTCTGATACTGTTTCTGACTGCACGATTCGTAAACTGTTCGTTTGTCGTCCTAAAAGTCGGTCCTGTTGTCCTAACCGTTTCCGCATGACTTGTTTGTACACCGATACGAGCGATGGTAATCCGGAGTCGTTTTCGCTTGGCAGCCACAATAAACTGTGCCGAAACCTGACGAAAAAGAAGAGGTTAAAACGGAACCAACACACCCCGGCCAAACATTTATGCGCTCCCTTACCGGCGCGTGCATATTGAACACCAGTCTTCTTACTGTCCTTTCTACAGTGGTCTTTCTACAGTGGAATATACGTGTTCTACGCACACATGGGTCTGAACATGATCTTTTAATGCAGTCTTATACACCTCTCACCGTTGGCTTGCAGGAGACAAAGTTTCACCCTAGAGATTCCTCTGCTTTACATTGGTACATACCGGTTCGCTTCGATCTGAAACCGTAAGAGGGCTCTACTGCACACAGCATTTCTATAGTTCTGCTGCGGAACGTGGAGTATTTCCGTCCTGACATTCACCAGTAAATTGCAGGCTGCTGATGAACACCTTTCTCTATCTGCTTTTAGTTTTTAAATCTTTAACCTCTATGTTCCACCTTCGTCTTCCCTTGGCACTACCAATTTTTTGCGTTTGGTTTCCAAATTTCTTTCACCGGATCTTCTGGATTTTAAAGCCCCTAACCATTTTAGGAATCCCCGAAGGTGTGTGCTACGGAAATCTTACTTAGTGATCTTCTGGACCAGATGAATTAATGCCTTTTAAATACTGATTAGCCTACTTTGCTTTCAGATCCACTGGCACCCATTCTTACCTCGATGTAAGTCTCTGTTCAGCACAGCTTGCACACCGCTTGGAGTGGAATATTGTCTCAGATGCTCGTTCCAGTGATCGGTTTCCAGTTCTTATTGCACCTATTCATTAATCTACTCCTACCACTGGCACCCCTAAATTCCAGTATAGCAAAGTAGATTGGTGACCTTATTCTCGTGTAGCCCATTTTCCGATGCCCAACATCTAACCGTTGATAGTACAGTGAAGCACCTGACTTCTGTTATTTTTGTGCTGCTAAGCGCTCTATTCCCAGTATATCTTCCCAACCCAGGAATTCCACGGTTCCTTGGTAGAACGAGGAATGTGGAAAAGCCATCGAAGTACGGAGAAGTGCTCTTTGGGTTTGTAAACGTCACCCGACAGCAAAGAACTTAGTGGTCTATAAACGCCGACGGGCTAGGGTGCAACCCATTATCCGTGAGAGTAAGAAGACCTCTTGGAGCCGTTATATGGAGAGCTTTAATAGCTCGACGCCTACACCTCTTGTGTGGGTCAGACTTATGCGCATGAACGGTAAGGCGAAGCAGTGCGCTGTACCCGGACTTAGGGCTGGAGCAGACATTCTAGTTTAGCTGGCCATTATTGTTGACATGCTCTATACATGTTGCTGCTACAGTATTTACCTTCAGTTGGAAAGCTCTTTCTCTTCCAGCTCTATAACCGTATCTGGCACAAAGGCAAGTTTCGTGTCGTATGGCGCTATGCGAGCACACTCTATTAACACATGCCGTACTGAAAAAGCTTCGCCACAGAGCGGATCCCCCCAGGGGCCTACTACGGTAGGTACGGGTTTGGCAGACCCGGGGGTTCCCGAGCCATTCACCGCCATTTCATCATCCCCCATCGCCACAAACTGAGCCACGTTTTGTGTGCTCTACGGAGGTCTCAGGCGTGACGGTTGAGTGGACCCTTCACACTGCCCCTATGTTAAGCCTTAGTTGCGAAGTTCGTCCATACCGATATGTACACCCACGTAGCTTCTCTGGGAGCCCGGCCCGTGCTAATCTCCCGACGAACTCAGGTCGTCGGGATAGAATCACGGGCCGGACGTGTTACCGCTATTGGAAATTCGGTGTAATCTACCACAAGTCCCCTGAATCCATAGTTGTGTCATTACACACCATGGCCTAAAGTAAGGGGGGCACAGGTGGCTATACCTGTGGTAGGGGCATAAAGCCGGGTTGTGCATGGTGGAGGACTTACCCGTATGGACCAGTAGTTTAGGTTGGAGGGTAACTTCTAAGTGCTCAGTGAGATCGGAAGGGGACTATTTCTTCATGATCCCTCCGCGCAAAACTCTTGCATTTGACCGTCTTTTGGTATTGACTTTGGCTTGCGAATCAAAAACTATGCGAGATATTAACCCATTTTATATTCAACGGGAAATAAACAGGATCTGTGGTAAAGTAAGCAACGCAACCAGGACTAGAGACGTTACACTGTTAGTGGAATCCAAGACCGAAGACCAGTCTAAGAAGCTCCTGAAAGCCGGCTTGTTGGGCTCCTATCCAATAACGGTAGCCCCATATGAATCTGTGAATACTTGTAGAGGCGTGGTGACCACCACCTGCTTAGACGGTCTTTCAGATACAGACATTGTTTCCTATCTCTCCGACCAGGGTGTATGTCAGGCGTACCGTCTTCTAGGTAAACGTGATCGACAGTCGGTTGCTCACGGAGAAACTGCTTGTGTTTGAGACCCTTGTTGCGTCCATTGTAAAGGGAACCATCCATCTAGCTCCCGGCAATGTCCACGTTTTTTCGAGTAAAAAGCCATCCAGGAGTTGCGGGTTAAGGAACGCCTAATTTTTTCTGAAGTCCAGCGTCGTTTCCAACAACTGCAGCCTGCGACCATCTCAGGCTACGCATCAGAGCTCCGCCGCACTCCTGCTTCCTCAGTGGCACTACCAACCGCACCCGTAGCTGACGCGTATACGCAAACAGAGCAGTTGCTTAGCACAACAACCTTGCAGTCTTCAACATTCATAGCATCCACTGCGTCAAGCTCTATTTTTCCAGAACCTGCTCGTAAGCCGCTAGTTAGACCGACACCATCTGTTGGTGCTCCTCATGAGCGCAGTCACTAAAAACTCAAGGCCACTTATAAACCTTTTAAGTCCCGTTCTCGTTCTACGAGACGTAGGAGATCTTCCGCATCCCGAACATCAGCGGATACTGACGAAGAAAGTTCCTATATTATTGTGGGTCCAGAATGTGCAAAGAACAAGAAACGCCCACCTTAACTTCATCTTTTTCGTTTCCGCTGGTTGTTTGCATCCCAGCTGCAAACTCACATTATGATTAATCGATAACCTTTCACGCTTCTAACTGTGCTCCATGGCTCTCCTGACGGGGAATATTCACGGTGTCCGTACCCATAGGGCCGAGTTGCAGTTGTTACTAAGGTCCTATAAACTTTTGGTTCTGTGTTTGCAGGAGACAAAGCTTCGCCGCCACGACACTTTTGCCATGCACCAATACCTTCCTGGAGGAGGGATCTCCTGCTCATGAAGGTGTTATAATCCTAAAGCGCAATGACATTTGCGGTCAGCCGGTCTCGCTTACCTTGCAAGCTGTTTTCGCCGATACCACTCATCGACTTACCATCTTGTCTTCCTCTCGACTCACGTCCTGAATGGATTTCTACGGAAGTGCCAAACTGCGGCCATATTTTTGGATCTCAAGAAAGCTTTCGACAATTGCTGGAGGGCTGGCTTAAGTGGAACTACCTTGGCCGCCTTCCTGTGTTCCTCCGTGAGTTCATAAAGAACCGGGTATTTCGTGTTGCAGATGCTGTTTGTTCCCGTGTTTTAGTCAGGAGAACGGAGTACCTCAAGGATCGGTTCTCAATGTCACTCTCTACGCTATCGCCATTAATTCTATCATTGGGTGTCTTCCTGTTGGTATTTCCTCCCTTTATTTGTGGACGACTTTGGAATTTAATACAGCTCTCGGCGCAGGTACCTTCTTCGAGCGTCGTCTGCAAGCCTGTCTTGCCAATCTCCACGGTTGGAATGTTGAAAATGGTTTCCGTTTTTCGCCGAGAAAACAGTTTGAATCAACTTCTGGCGTCAAAAACCTTAAGAAGCACCTTCTCTACACCTCAGACCGGAATCTCTGCCCTTCGCCAAAACGTTGAAGTTTCTTGGACTGGTTTTCAACAGAAAGCTTAGCTGGTCGTCCCAGTTCTCTTCCATGAAAGCTAGATGTGATGGATCACTTACTGTTTTACGCCTTTTAACTGCTACATCCTGGAGAGTAGATCCCACCGTGCTTTTACAGCTTTATCGTTCGCTTGTCCGCTCGAAACTTGATTAGGGTGCATTGTGTATTCTTCGGTTTTACTCTACTGGGGAGAGAGAAGGTCGGCGACCACCATCTTCGCCGATCAGCACCTCAATTCTCTATTGAACAGAGGACCTCCCCCGTGGAAGAGATGGACCAGGAGAATTCTACCCTACCTGCCAGACGACCTGTGCGTAGGCGGCAGGATCGTGCTCCGAATGTCAAAATATTGTACAGCCTCATCAATCAACAAACAGACGCATAATGTGAGACTGCGGAGATGTTTCTAACAAATCCGAATGTTAAAATAAGCCAATGATGTAAGCAACAACGTTTGCGATGCTATTCACTAGGACAGTTTTGAGGGAAGTAACTATAGTATTTAATCCACTTACGCTTCATATATTAATGGCGGGGAAAGTGTAACATGGATGGGGCCATTATTAGTTTCTGTTGGTAATAATATGAAAATTATATTGAACACCGCAAGTGAAGCTATTACATCCTAGATGCGGAAGTAACTGTTGTTACAAGTATGTAGTTTGGAAATAATCATATCCTTTCATTGTTAGCAACAGCTATTTGACAATCATTATCATTGTGTTTAATTCCATTTTTTGTTTTTATTTTACAGAACTCCAGTAATGGCAGGTGGACTATTTGCAATGGACAAAAGCTACTTCTTCTACCTTGGATCCTATGATGATAGGATGGAAATTTGGGGAGGAGAAAATCTGGAGCTTTCATTTAGGGTATGAAGTAATAAATGCAGTACGTTCTTACAAATCCTTTCTCTTTGAAAGGCAACACAAGAATTTTTCAACATGATTCACTTAATTCTTAATTTTTTATTCGCATCTAATTTCTGACTTGTCTGCGAGTAAAGCCCGTCGATATTGGAACCAGAATAGCGCAGTTTGTGAAGTACAGATTTTTGGAAGCAATGAAACCATCCTTCCCATTGGGGTTCCACAATAAGCGTAAGGTGGGCCAACGGCATCAAACCTCCCCCTCGTATGTTCTACCTGCCATCCAAAAAAATCTATCAATCTACCTAACTACGTACTAGCATATGTGAAATTAATGAAGGTTCTATGGAAGACGTATTCAATATGTCCCAGAATTATATATCGAAATTTGGAAGCATTGTAAAGTGGGATCCTGGAGAAGCAATTTGGGATACAGAACCTGTCGTCGCATTTTTTTTAATTATTCTTTCATTCGTGTCTACTTTTAACATCAATGGTCATATCGGGGGCTTTGACTTGTGAAACAACTCGTATTATCTGAAGGTTTGAGAACATTAGGTTTATCATTTTACAACCATTAACCACAGACGCATTCACTCTCACATTAATACTCACAGACTCTGTGGGGAATAGGGATTAATTCTGGTTAAAGAAAAATTCCCCGTCCCAGCTGGAAATCGAACCCGGGTCCCCCGGGTGAGAAGTGAGCTCGCTGACCACTCGAAAGAGGTAGTCTCTCGTCGCTTTTGCTAAAAGTGCACAAACAATATGATATTTAAAATTACTGGACTTGAAATTTTGGCAAACTTTCAAATTCACTGAGGATGTGCGCGCCACTGATAATCGTACGGTTGATTTCATAACATATGTAGTTAACTAGAGTGCTCAGCTTTCAAATATTGGTGGGTGAGTCGTTATGGCACTTGTCATGGAATGCGCGATACTAAATCGCGCCTTTCTCTGAAGTTTCCATTGTTTCTTAAACAGGTACACAATTTGACCAATGCTTATACGTTTCCATTTTTAAGGTGAAGACCTTAAGCTCTGCAGGACAAATAACCATGAAAAGCCTGAATGAAATCTACGTAGCGTTCAATATGAAATATAGTAATTGTTTGTCAAGGAATCTGCATAAATCAGTGTAATAAAACCGCTAGGTTTATTGAAATCATTTGTGCAACATGTTCTTTGAAACGTAGAAGCTAAACTATGATTTTAGCGGCGGAATAAAATAGTGCTTTGCTGTTGCTAGTATTCGAAACTTGTTTCTCGGTGTTTATAGGCGTAGGTATTAAATCTTTTCTAACGACTTAAGCTAATATTCCTACGGACTTGAACTTCCGAAAATCCTGTTAAATCCTTACATCTGACGACTGTGAGAACCATTAATTCCTATGCATTGTGTTCATGTGTAAAAGTGTGCAAATTGTGTGTAAGGACATTATTTAAACAAGGTGGGAAGCGGAGATTACGTAGACTGACATCCTAAGACAATCTAAGCTACGAACTTCTGAGTTTGTGTTTTCTTTTATGTCACATGTTACCATTGCGTGTGCGTAAAGTACTACTAGCATGAACTCGAGCGATTATGGACCAGCTTAAATGCTGTGTGTGTCACTACCGCAGGTTGCTTACGTTGCTCTGAAACATTATAAACATATTTTCGTTTGCTGAGCACGCTGAGGTGCATTTGATTTATTGGAAAGCAAGAGGTAATGGATCTGTAGCTGAATAGCATGAAGGCTAGTGATTCCAAAGACTAACCGCCATAATCTGATAATTAGTTTACAGCTATTACAAAAGTAAAGGTTACCTTTGGTCCCTATCGCATATTCATCGGGCATCCGGTTGCAGTTTGTGTACCGCGTAACCAGATGTAGGCTTAAATCTCCTCACCTCAACACAACTAAGTGCATTGCAACAATATGTAGCATGGTACGGATACGTTGGCCCTCCATATCCATTAGAGCGCTACTGACTTTTTCTTACTGGCAATAGGAATGTTCTCTTCCTTCTTCCAGATTCATTGTTTGAAACCTAAACAGTGTCCTGACCTTCCATAAAAATATATAGAATTATGGCATTTAGTACAGCCGATTTTGCGGTAACTGAGAGAAACATGCTGCATTTGTTTCTTCACTTCTCCAGTTGTAGATGCGTCCTAAGACCAACACCAAGACCAAACGCAGTTTTATGTATCATATCACTCAACTGTGATTAAACGTTCCTTTTATATACAGTGTGAGTTAAAATAACACTGAATACTTTTAAGGCAAAATTAAGATTTATAATTGATTATTTTCTGATCGGGAACATATGTCCATAAAGGCTTTGTAATCGTAACAGAGAACATAAAGGTTTTCAAATACTATTTCGGGTAAGATGAAATTCTGTGACACAGATCCATGTTCCCATTTTGGCATTGAAATATCGTTTATATTTCGTTTTCTTTGCACTTTGGAATTTCTGTTGTATTCTGCTTTTAATATTGTGTATATTATCGCTATTAACTAAAATCTGCATTCTGTACTTAAATGGTCAGGGATACCGTCGCACAACATGCTGCACTTTGTAGTTCTGGTTATAAGACCTCAAACACCTGCATCCACTAGAAGGCTTATTGGTAGGATAATTATTCCTACAATCTATTGTAAACGTATTGCACTTTACGTACGCAGAACTGGCACACCTGCATCACGTTTATGCTGCTGTTTGGGGAAATGAAAAAAGGGCACAAGATCTTTATGCTGAGTTTTACTCAAGGAGACATTTGCCTTATCAGAGCTCGTTTACTGTCATACATCAACGGCTACGAGCAATAGAAACTTCCAAAGGCGCATCGTCCGGAGTCCAAAGAAATATAAGAAGTTTGTCTCTAGAAGAGACCGGGTCCATTTATCTCCGTCCTCTAGCACAAGACAAATAGGGCATGCCATGTACACAAGCCAATCTGTGGTTGCTAGAATTCTTCGCGAACAGGAATTGCATCCACATAATTTCACGCTTATTCAAGCGCTGGGGCCAGATGTCTTTCAACCCTGACTACAGTTTGTCCAGTTGTTTCTTCATAAACGCAAACATCAATTAAAAGTGCCTAGAACCATATTGTGGGTAGACGAACAAATGCTTACACGGGAGGGCACGCATAACAGTCAAATTTGTGCAGATGAAATCCTTAGAGCTATGAGAGTTTGTGGCGGGAATCTTATGCTTGGTATACCATTTTATGGCAAGATTTTTAAAGGATAAGAAGGGTTGTTAAAAGCAGGATCCCTTTTAGAGCTTTTCTCAGGGTACGTGTAAACAAAACAATTTTTGTACTTTTTGGGATTACCCCAGTTTATTCCATTTTCACACATAGTCAATTATTTGTCTCCTGTGACTTCCGTTTCCTCCTTTACTAATGTTATTCCCCACACACTGAAATAATGTTAAAGTTTTGTGAATTTACCCAGATTTATCCTATTTTCCAACTATTCCCTGTTCTAATTCCCATGTGAACTCAGAGAAGGAACTCCTTGTCCACCACTCAATTTCCTAATATACATAGACACATGCTTTGTGTCGCAGCACTGAAGTTAACATTTATTTTACGGGAGCACAACATGCAACTTGTCTGCTCAGAAACACTGACGATTTTAAAATAAGTTGTCTGATTCACAATTCGCGATCGTAAAATTCCCTCATGCCTAGACACATTTCTATTGCCCCTCCTATTTTCTATGACATGACACGAATTGGTCAAAAGTTAAATATTTCTTAATTTCTATTAATTACAATTTTCTCTCAAGGGTTTCCAAATCGGTCTCAGTTTACAATGCAAGTTTGGCACCGCAGCTAAAGTATTAGGCTCAAGTGTGCTACCAGCAGGTCTAAAGTGCTCTTGGTCATTAGTGCTTAATGTTTCTCCTTTGTCAAACGATGAACAAAAAATTTCCGCAATTTTATTGTATTCACTTTCTGCCAATGGCTTTCTGACTCACGTTACCAAATTAATCTTGCAGCTCATATTCTTATGTCTCTGGTTTTTCTTTTCAGCAATAATTTCTTTTCATGTACTGAATAAATATTCTTGACAATTTTTAACAATATTGCTTATTGTAATGTATTTCATTTTTAATACCTTTAATCACTTATTTAGTTATTGTAATCTCTTTCTGCTCCCGTTCTTTGATATTCGTTTGCTTATTGGTTTCATTTTCTTTATTATATTGTAATGTTTCTTATCCCTAAGAACATGAGTATTCTACATTAAGTTACAAATTACTAACACCGGTTTTCAGTGAACATTTGGACCGGCATTGTGAATGACACACGCATAGGAACCTATTTAATACCTCCAATTATGACCGGCCACATTTAGCTACAGTTTTTACAACATACTTTGCCGGAAATTTTGGAAGATGTCCCTTTGGAGATACGCCAAATAATGTAGTTCCAAGGTGAAGGGGCACATGTGCATTACTCCAGTGATGTAAGGGATTTCCAAAGGTTAATGTATCCTAATCACTGGATGGGTAGAGGAGCACGAATATCATGGGTGTAACTCCTTTGGATTATTTTATTTGCGGAAATGTTCAGACTCTTGTGTTCGAGACGCCGGTTAATAGTGAAGAGGAGCTAATGGCCAGGATCTTTGTAGCATTTGACGCCAACTGTGTAAACCCAGCTATATTTTGAAGCACTCGGCAATCATTACTACGACACTGTCAACTATGTTCTGAAGTCCCAGGTCG
Source organism: Hymenopus coronatus (assembly GCA_030762935.1). NCBI lineage: Eukaryota > Metazoa > Arthropoda > Insecta > Mantodea > Hymenopodidae > Hymenopus > Hymenopus coronatus. The sequence continues at coordinate 279,857,161 of CM060900.1, read as the reverse complement.
GCATTTTGAACATGTTTTATAAATATTTACGCACCTGTTCAACTCTGGTTTTAAGTTAATCAAACATTTAGGGACATACATTCCCGGTAAGAAAATACTTACTTATAACCCCTGAATCTCGACTTAAAATCAATCGGTATTATTTCGACTCATCCTGCATAGTGATGTCCGCCTCAGCTGTTTATTAAGGTTATTATAATTTTAATGTTTTCATCCCGTATATTTCTTAAAGTATCCACCGTTTAATGCACGAGGTAAGCGCGCCTGTAACCGTAGATGGGTTATGTATGTGTATGATGGCTTATATATAAATAAATGTATATATGTTCAGAACTAACGATGACCAGATCCCTGATATATATATATATATATATATATATGTATTGCTTACTGCAGAAAACCAACCGGTCCATCAGTTGCAGCTTTCCTTTCTTGACGATCATGATTATAAAGTAGGCAGACCAGACTCCGGAACTGTATTTAAAAAAAAATGTGGATACTGTAGTACCTCCTCCTAGGCTAGTCAAATTCCAAGGCATCTAGTTATTGCCGCCACACGTACCAAGGCTTCAGCGGACGTGAAGACGGTTGAACGCTACACTCTCACGTCATCTTCAGTGATGTTATTATTATAATTATTATTATTATTATTATTATTATTATTATTAGTAGTAGTAGTAGTAGTAGTAGTAGTAGTAGCAGTAGCAGTAGCAGTAGCAGTAGCAGTAGCAGTAGCAGTAGCAGTAGCAGCAGCAGCAGCAGCAGCAGGAGCAGGAGCAGGAGCAGGAGCAGGAGCAGGAGCAGGAGCAGGAGCAGGAGCAGTAGCAGTAGCAGTAGCAGTAGCTGTCCTTATCACCATCATCATTGATAGAAACGGATATCTCAGTTAGAAGCTACTCTTCTGCTCTCAAGTTCGCGGGTTCAAACCCGGTTCTAATCGATAAGATTAAAACAGACACACCTATGCCACCCCCCAGGGGCCTACTACGGTAGGTACGGGTTAGGCGCACCCGGTGTCCCGAGCCACCTTGACTCCCTCTGTGGGCAACCTCAGAGTGGTGAGGGAGTCAGTAGGTCAAAATGCCCACCCACGTGTAGGCCGTGCGTGGAGACCCGTGTCGGTGAAAAGGAATATCCTGGTTGGTTGAGGGTTGCGTACCTGAGCCTGGGCTTCTGTCTTTCAGTAACTGGGGAGGGTGCGCAGCCTAATACACCGCTTTGGTTTCTGATTTGCCTAAACGGGAGGCTAGGGACTAACCCACCCCTAGTCAATCGGCCAGGACTAGGTATTACACCGAACTCCAGGGTGAGTGGGACGGCGAGCCCGCTATATCCCCTGTGTAGCCCTGTCACCCCAGTGGGGTGACCCCTCGTTGGGCTCCGTGGTGGGTGGGGAGCACTGGGGGATGAATTTATACCATTTTTTTATGGCACCAAAACCAAAACCCCTTAATTTAAATGCAAACGTTGGAAAGGAAGTAGTCGAGTCATGTGGTCCTCGCTACTTGGTTATTCATAGGACAGAGGAAGGTAAGAAGTTCCTTACGGTGAGCCCTTTTACTATCCAAAAGGGTCTCGATGCCATTGCTGGTCCTGTTAAATCCTGCGTTCGAGCTCGCAATGGTACACTTCTTGTCGAAGCAAACTCCGCCTCGCAAGCTGCAAGAATACTTAAAGCCACCATGTTAGCCAGCTATCCAGTGAAGGTCGAGGTGCACAAGTCGCTGAACTCCTCCCGCGGTGTAATAACAACCCGCGCGTTGGACGGTTTGTCCATTGAGGAGATCCAAGAAAATCTTGCGACTCAGGGTGTCTCAGCTGTTTATCGGGTACAACGTAAGATCAACGGTGAATTCCTGCCTACTCGTACCCTGTTTCTTACTTTTGATCGGGTTGATCTGCCTCAAAAGATTAGGGCAGGGTATGAAGCCATCGAAGTTAGGCCTTATATACCCAATCCGCTGAGGTGCTTTAAATGCCAACGTTTTGGTCACACTAGTGAGTTGTGTACCGGCAAGTCCACCTGCGTCCACTGCGGTGACATCTCCCACGATGGGGCTTGTGCTTCAGCTCCATCGTGTGTGAACTGTAACGGGGAACACCCATCTAGTTCCCGAGACTGCCCCCGTTTTGCAGAGGAACGAGCGATCCAGGAGATACGGGTGAAAGAGAAGGTGTCCTTCTTGGAAGCCCGGAAGCTCCTGCGACTCCGCCAACCCTCTGCCCCGAGGTCCGGTACCTATAGCTCAGTTGCAGCTAAACCGGTACCGCGTCGGGAAATCGCAACACAGACCGGCGATATGAACTGGGCTACAATTGCGGAAAAGGTTATTTTAGCCCAAGCGCTGCCAAAGCCTTCGGCACCTACACCCAAGTTGGTATCAACATCTGCCAAATCCGCCAGCTTACAGAATAGTCCTGCACAGTTGTCACCGAAAGCCTCGACCTCGGGAACTAAAGTTGGTAAATTCACGACGTCTTCTGCCCCGGAAAAACAGTTTAAGACCAAGTATGTACGACAAGACTTCTTGAAAGAGAATGTGCAATCTATTACCAAGTCATCTAAGGGTAAGAAAAGTACACGCAACTCCACACGTGTATCCTCCTCTGAAGGGTCATCTGGGGAGGACGGCGTGAATCGGCGACGGCCGTCTTCGCCGATCAGCACATCCAATCGGTTCGAACTACTCGGACCGAAATTTGCTCTTGAAAAAGGGACCTCCCTTGTGGAGGAGATGGACCAGGAGGATTCTGCCGCCACTGCCAGAGGGACAGTGCGGAAACGGCAGGATCGTGCTCCTGAAAATAGTACTAGCCCAACGCCTAAGAAGAACAAATTGAACCGACCAGCTAATCCCAATCTGCAGAAGCGTCTTTCGATTTGAAACTTATCCCATAATATACTCAATGGCTATCCTCCATTGGAACATACGCGGAATTCGACCACATCGACCAGAGCTTGACTTGTTTGCTGCGCCAGCATGAACCCTTGGCTGTATGCTTACAAGAGACGAAGCTCCGTCCACAGGACACCGTTACCATCAGGCAGTACTCCTCCGTACGATGTGATTTATCCCCGGAGGACGGTGTCCCGGCACATGGGGGCTCTATGATGCTTATTCGAGATGATATTTTTGCCAACTCCGTCCCCATACAATCTGCAATCCAGTCCGTTGCTGTCAGCATTAAGCTACCCTCCGCTTCATTCACCATTTGCAGTATCTATTTGCCTCCATCTGCGGACCTCTCGCACAGCGACTTAGAACACCTCATTTTGCAGTTGCCACCACCCTTTTTATTGGTAGGCGACGTGAATGCCCATCACCCTCTTTGGTGCTCTCCTCGGGCTTGTGCGAGAGGTACGCTACTTAAAGACTTCTTGGATAGTCAGAATCTTGCTCTCTTGAACACCGGAGAGCCCACCTTTCTATCTGACGCATTTCATAGTTTTTCACACATTGACATTGCAATTTGTTCCCCTCAGCTGGCAGTCACCTTATGCTGGAATATCATCTCGGATTTGCATTCTAGTGACCACTTTCCTTGTCGTATTAGTGTCTTGAAACCTGTTGTATGTTCCACCCGTTTACCTAGTTGGCGCCTAGACCACGCCAGCTGGGAACTGTACTCCCACTTGGCTGAATTTAGCTACGATTAGCACGACTCTGTGAACCTCTTAGTCGATCATCTCACAGGGACCATTCTTTCTGCTGCTGAGCAATCCATTCCGCGTTCGACTGGCTACAGCCGTCGATTTCCGGTACCTTGGTGGACCGATGACTGTCGGGATGCTATTCGCGCTCGCAGACGAGCTCTACGGGTTTTCCAGCGTTTTCCTACACTGGATAACCTGATACACTATAAACGGTTGCGTGCACATACTAGGCGGGTTATTAAGGATAGCAAAAAGATGTCATGGAATAAATTCGTGGGTTCCTTTAATCGACATACACCTTCCTCTGTCGTATGGGATAAGTTAAGACGTGTTGCTGGGAAACCGAACCATATGCCCATCGCCGGTCTCAAAACACCTACCGGAGCCGTTGTTGATACATTTGACGTGGCGAATACTTTAGGCAGTGCTTTCGCTCAGGTGTCTAACTCAGGCAACTATTCCCCTGAGTTTCTTACAGTTAAGAACCAGGTGGAATCTCAAGAATTCTCGTTTCTTTCTGGCAACCTTGAGGATTATAATCGCCTTTTCACCCTGGCAGAGCTAGACAATGCACTCTCCTCTTCACGACACTCAGCACCAGGTCCAGATGGTATCCACGTCCAAATGTTGCAACATCTCTCTCCTGATGGCAAAGATTTCCTACTCGAGGTCTATAATCGTGTCTGGATTGATGGCATTTTTCCAGACAAGTGGCGGGAGGCCACCATCATAACCATTCTTAAACCTGGAAAGGACCGCCATCTTCCTTCCAGTTACCGTCCTATTTCTCTCACCAGTTGCGTGTGCAAGGTGATGGAACGCATGATCAATGGACGGTTGGTGTGGTGGCTGGAATCCCACAATCTTCTGACGAACATCCAGTGTGGCTTTCGACGACGGCGTTCAACTGCTGACCACCTTGTCTCTCTGTCAACTCAGATTATGGACGGGTTTCTTAAGAACAGCCCCACAGTTGGGATATTTTTTGACCTCGAGAAGGCCTACGACACGTGTTGGCGGGCGGGAATATTGCGTTCTCTGCACAACTGGAACATACGTGGACGCCTACCGTTGGTCCTTCAGGAGTTTATGCGGGACCGCGTTTTTCGAGTGAGGGTGGGTTCGGTTTTTTCTAACCATTTTATTCAAGAGAACGGAGTGCCGCAGGGCTCGGTACTCAGTGTGACTCTATTTGCTATTGCGATAAATTCCATATCACTATGTGTGCCTCAAGGTGTCTCTTCCTGTTTATTCGTGGACGACTTTGCCATCTTCTGTACTTCTCAGCGTACACCGTTTTTGGAACGCCGTCTCCAGCGGTGTTTGGACAATCTCTATGCATGGAGCTCGAAACACGGTTTTCGTTTCTCCGCTGAGAAGACAGTCTGCGTTAACTTCTGGCGCCGTAAGTGGCAAATGCCGCCGTCTCTTCGACTCGGGCCAGATTTACTTCCTTTCGCAGACGAGGCGAGATTCCTTGGTTTGATCTTCGATTGGAAACTTTGTTGGGCACCACAAATAGCACAGCTTAGAGCACGATGTGAACGTTCTCTAAATCTTTTACGGATACTAAGTGGCAAGTCTTGGGGTGCGGATCGGACGGCATTGCTCCGTCTTTATCGTGCTGTGATTCGTTCGAAGTTGGACTATGGCAGCATTGTGTATTCTTCAGCTCGACCTTCAGTGCTCAGAAGGTTAGACACAGTCCATAACCAGGGCATCCGTGTGGCCGTTGGAGTTTTTCCAACGAGCCCAGTTGTTAGGTTCTACGCCGAATCGGGAGAACCTCCTCTGCGTTGTCGGCGTGATGTCCTGCTTGCTAATTATGGCTGTGGGCTGAAGTGTATGCCTGGACATCCAACTTATCACGCGTTTTTCTCCCCTGAGCTGCACGAGCGATACTGCCTCCGCTCTCTGAGCCCCAGGCCAGCAGGTTTTCGTTTCCGTGAGCTTCTACGCCAGCACCATGTTGACATTCCTCGGCTGTTATCCAAGGGAGAGAGTATACACCCCCCTTGGTTACGCGCTACCTCCCATGTCGATCTCGGGATGACGCTCTACGGGAAATCTGTTACGCCTCTTGATAGCATTCGTCGTTGCTTTTTAGAATTTTTATCCAAATACAGTGGCCGTATTTGTATTTACACCGATGGTAGTAAGAGCCCCGACGGTGTTGGATGTGCCTTTGTAACTGGCACCGCAACTTCTACTTACGGTTTGCCTAGTTGCACATCTATATATTCTGCCGAGCTATATGCTATTTATCAAGCCCTTCTGTATATTCGACGTCGAAAATTAGGTGACTGCCTTATTCTTAGTGATTCCCTTAGTGCCCTTCAGAGCATTCGTGAGCTGTACAATTACCATCATTTGGTGCAGCGCATCCAGGACGTTCTCCACATTTTGCACGCTTCTGGTTTTAATGTGGAGTGCGCATGGATTCCTGGACACGTTGGCTTGCCGGGGAATGACACGGCGGATTTGGCAGCGAAATCGGCAGTCACAGCGCCCAATGTTACGATTACCCATTCAACAGCAGAAGATTTTAGAGTGGCTGTACGGAGAGCCGTTTTTTCGACTTGGCATGCGGAGTGGTCGGCTCTCCGTGGTAATAAGCTGCGAGAGGTGAAGGACCTCCCTGTCAACTGGGTAACCTCCTCTCGTTTATTCCGCCGGGAGGAGGTAGTACTAGCTCGGCTAAGAATTGGCCACTGTATTTTTACTCACAGTTACCTTTTTAAACGTGAACCTGCTCCTGTCTGTGCGCTCTGTGGGGAGGCACAGACAGTTCGTCATGTGTTGCTGGAGTGTGGTCACCTGGCACACATTCGGTCATCTATGGGCATGCCGGCCTCTCTTGCTGAGGTCCTGGCAGATGACCCAAGAGCAGTGGACAGGGTTTTTAAATTTTTAGCAAAACTTTCTTTTACCTTGACGTTTTAGTGTGATAGCAGTTATCTTTTAAACTCTTTTAATTTTAATGTGTTGATTTTAGATGGAGTTTTATATCCAGCTCTGTCTAGAGGGCTGGACCGTTCTGTTACTTCCGTTTCAACTTGTTAGCTCTTTTACTTGTGTTTTTTCCTTTTTTTTTTTTTTGGTATTTTTCTTACTGCCTATTGCCAAGTTTTAATCATAAGGGCGCTTATGACCTCGGCAGTTGAGCGCCCTTAAACACCATTATCATCATCATCATCACACCTATGCCAGTAGTTTCCTGGCATTTCAAAGAACTACCGGGGAACGGTTTTTTTTTGGCACAAACAAAATGATTACTATTTAAAAATGGTTATCATTATGAGCAGCAGCATCATTACAATCATCATCATCATCATCGAATATTTCAAATTGGCTCTTCGGTTAGAACGGGACACTATATTAAACAATATAAACAGTGGAATGCGGCGGGTCAAAATGTTCAGAAAGTGAACCCAGTACCATTATTTGCAGTGCACCATTTAAAGCGAGTACAGAGCTCACCAGTACGTGACATACTTTGACGCCGCTTAACACACTTCTACGCCTCCATGATAAGGTTCAAAATAGTTACTATCATTCTGTCTTGCTGATGATTCCTTTGTTCAAACGTTATTTCCCATATATTCTCGATTACATTTAAATTGAGTGCTTTAGCCGCCTAAGGAACTCATAAAATCCTGGGATGACCATTTACTCACTCCTTGTTGATTTTTGTGTGTGGATACTACTGCTATCGTGCACCAATGTATTTGAGGCACGTCTTCCGCAGATAAGGCTGATCGAGCAATAACAAGGAGTCCCCAAGTACGGTGAATCCACTCTGTGTTAACTTCTGGCGCCATAGAATGCGAATGCCGCCTTGTCTCTGACTCGGGTCAGAATTACTTTCATACGCAGATGAGGCGAGCTTCCTCGTGTTGGTATTCGATCGAAAACTATACTAGCCACCACATATAGCACAGCTGAAGGTGCGATGTGACCGTTCTCTTGATATATTACGGATAATATGTGGAAACTCTTGGGGTGCGGCCCCCCAGGTGCCTACTACTGTAGGTACGGGTTTGGCGCACCCGGTGGTTCCCGAGCCACTCACCGCCATCTCATCATTCCCATCGCCACCAGCTGAGACACGTTTTGTGTTAAGTGTGTGTGTGTGCACGTATTTCTTGTTTTGTGTGTTATTGTTAGTGCGAGTACACTCGCATCATTTCCTCTTCTCGGCTTATTCCTTATGTGTTTAGTTTTAAGGCTTTAGATTTATTAACTCCTGCCTCACCAACAAGAATCTTTATTCTATCTCCGTGGTTCCAGTCCCACGGCTCCAGCGCGACTTCCAACATGAGTGCTTTGCGAAGGACTCAGGTCTGACGGTTGAGTAGAGCCTTCATACTGCCCTATGTGTAAGCTTTAGTTGCGGAGCCCGTCGATACCGATCTGTACACCCACGTAGCTTCTCTAGGAGCCCGGCCCGTGCTAATATTCCGACGAACGCAGGTCGTCGTGCTAGAATCATAGGCCGGACATGTTACCGCTATTGTAAACCCGGTGTAAACAACCACAAGTCCCTTGACTCCTTGTCTGTGTCATTACACGCCATGGCCTTAAGTGGGGGGCCACAGGTGGTTGGTTATACCTGTGGTAGGGGCATAAAGCCGGGTTGTGCATGGTGAAGGGCTTACCCGTATGGACCAGCAGTGGAGGACGGAGGGTAACTCTTTCTAAGTACTCCGTGAGATCGGTCTGGGAGGGGTCTCCCAGACGGCAGAGACCGGAAAGAATTTTTGGTGTCTTTTTTCTCTTTCCCCCGGATGGCAGGCTGACGCCGACGGTACCGGAAGGGGGCATTTTCATGATAATACCTTCGCGCAAAACTTCTATTTTTGACAAATTGTTATACTGATCTTGGCCTGTGATTCAAAGAAAATGCGAGACCTTAACCCCTTTTACATTCAACGTGAGGTATATGTGGTAAAGTGACCAATGCAACCAGGACTAGAGACGGTATGGTGTTAGTCGAAGCCAGGACCGAAGATCAGAAAGCTCTTGAAAGCCGGTTTATTGGGTTCATACCCAAAAACGGTGGCACCACACAAATCGTTGAATACCTGTAGAGGCGTGGTGACTACGTCGAGCTTAGACGGCCTTTCCGACGCTGAAATTGTCGCCAATCTCTCCGAACAAATTGTGTGTCAGGCGTACCGTGTTCTTGGCAAACGTAATGGTGGGTCTGTTGCGTTACGGATAGTCTTCCTAACGTTCAAAGGCACCAATTTATCTGAGGCACTCCACTGTGGATACGAACGCGATGCTGTGAGGCCGTATATACCGAACCATATGCGATGTTTCCGCTAACAGAAGTTTGGTCACACTCATGGCCGGTACACCTACGACGCTACAAGTGAACGTTGCAGCCAACCTGCTCACAGAGAAACTGCTTGTGCTCGAGACCCTTGTTGCGTCCATTGTAAAGGGAACCATCCAACTCCCGGCAATGCCTACGTTTTCTCGAGGAAAAGCCCATCCAGGAGCTGCGGGTAAAGGAACGCCTGACATTTCCGGAAGCCAGGCGTCGCTTCCAAAAGCTGCAACCTGCGACCATCTTAGGCTACCCCTCAGCGCTCCGTCGCAATCCTGCCACTTCTGTGACGCTACAAACCGTGCCCGAAGCCGACGGATGTACGCAAACAGAGCAGTCGCCGAGCACAACAATCTTGCAGTTTTCAACAACCATAGCACCCACTGCCTCAAGAACCCACCCGTAAGCCGTTAGTTAGACCGACACCATCTGTCGCTGCTCCTGATGAGCGCAGTTACAAAAAAACTCAAGGCCCTCACGTCCCGTTCTCGTTCTACGAGCCGAAGGGGATCTTCCGCATCCCGAATATCAGCGGATACCGACGATGAAAGTGGCTGTACTATTGCGGGTCCTAAGTGTGCAAAGAACAGGAAACGCCCACCTTAACTTCATCTACTTCGCTTCCCATAGTTGTTTGCCTCCCAGCTGCAAACTCATATTATGATTAATTGATAACCTTTCACACCACTAACTGTGCTCCATGGCTCTCCTGACGTGGAATATCCGCGGTGTCTGTACCCATAGGGCCGAATTGAAGCTGTTACTACGGCCCTATAACCCTCTGGTTCTGTATTTGCAGGAGACAAAGCTACGCCCCCACGATGCTTTTGCCAAGCACCAATACCTTGCTGTGCGGTTTGATGTTACACCGGAGGAGGGCTCTCCTGCTCATGCGAGTGTTACGATTCTAACGCGCAATGACATCTGCGGCCAGCCGGTCTTGCTTACCACTACTTTGCAAGTTGTTGCTATTCGACTTACCCTTCCTGGTTTCTCCTTTACTGTATGTAACGTCTACATTCCACCTTCATCTGTCCCCTGCGTCGCTGACATGCTCCATCTTTTGTCTCAGCGGCCAGCACCTTTTCTTCTGCTGGGTGATTTTAAAGCCCACCATCCCCTATGCGGTTCCCCTAGGGCATGCGTGCGGGGAACTGTTCTTGCTGACCTTTTCGTTCAACATAGTCTATCTGTTCTGATCACCGGTGAACTTACTTTCATTTCCGATTCTTCTGCCACGCTATCCCACCTGGACCTATCCGTTTGCTCTGCACATCTTGCTCAGCGCTTTCAATTGAACGTACTATCAGACACTCATTCCAGTGATCAATCCCCTTGTGTCATTACCTTACTCTCACACACCATTTCCTCCTCGTATACAAGTTCTTGGTAGCTGACCAATTCGAATTGGGCTCTCTTTTCCGCTCTGGTTGTTTTCTACGACCGCCAGTTCGACTCTGTTGACCAGATGGTCGAAAATTTCAACTCTGTCGTGATTTCCGCTGCCGAGCAGGCAATACCGCGGACGTCTTCCTACCCTAAACGATTGGTGGACTACTGAGTGTCGCGATGCTATTCGTGCTCGCAAGAGGGCTCTTCGGGCATTTCGGCATCAGCCTACGTGGAGCATTTGATCAAATTTAAACAAACACGCGCCCGGGCACGGCGGATTATTCAAGATAACAAACGGGCTTTTGGGCTATGTTTGTTGAAACATTCAGTCGCACAACAACTGCATCTGTTGTGTGGGAGAAGCTCCGCCGTGTTGCCGGTAAGCAGACTGGTACTTCCATACTGGGGCTTCTCGTGGGAACTGACACCGTCGTTGATCCGGTTGCTGTTGCAGACGCCCTTGGCATCACGTGCGCAACTGCGACCAGCTCCGCCAATTATCACCCGGCGTTTGGTGCCATTAAAGTTGAAGTGGAGTCTCAGATGCTCTGTTTCCTGTCCCTGGATACCGAGTTCTATATCTCTGATATTAGCATGCGGAAGCTGGATGCTTGTTTAACATCCTCAACACTCCTCTCCAGGACCCAATAGTCTCCATATCGCCATGCTACAGAACCTCTCTTCTGACAGTAAGCTATATCTCCTGAACCTCTACAACCGCGTTTGGCACGAGGGTGTGTTTCCTATTGCTTGGCGCGAAGCCACCGTTGTTCCCATTTTAAAACCGGGGCATTCGTGGACTTTCTTCCAGTTACCGTCCTATCTCCCTCACCAGCGCGGTTTGTAAGTTGAAGAAGCGCATGATCAATGGACGGTTACGATGGTGGCTCGAGTCTGAGAAACTTCAGTGCAACATACAGTGCGGCTTTCGCCGATACCGCTCCACGACTGACCACCTTGTCTCTTCTCTGGACTCATATCCTGAATAGTTTTCTTCGGAAGTGTTAAACTGTGGCCATTGTTTTCGAACTGGAGAAAGCTTATGATACTTGCTGGAGGACTGGCTTAATACGTACCTTGCATAGTTGGGGCTGCTGTGGCCACCTTCCAGTGTTCCTCCGGGAGTTCATGAAAGACCGGGTGTTTCGTGTGCGTATGGGCTTTGTTTACTCCCGTGTTTTAGTCAGGAGAAAGTTGTACCTCAAAGATCGGTACTCAGCGTTACTCTCTTCGATGTTGCCATCAATCCCATTGTTGAGTGTGTTCCTACTGGTATCTCCTCCTTATTTGTGGACGGTTTTGCAATTTATTGCAGTTCTCAGCGCACGTGCCTTTTGGAGCGTCGCCTACAGGCATGTCTTGACTGTCTACATGCTTGGAGTGTTAAAAATGGGTTCCATTTTTCTTCCCAGAAGACAGTTTGTGTCAACTTCTGGCGTTGGAAACCATACGAACCGCCTTCTCTACATCTCGGAACCGAACCGCTGCCCTTCGCCGAAATAATGACAGGAAGCTTGGTTTTCGACAGGAAGCTTAGCTGGTCGTCCCATATGTCTTCTCTGAAGGCTAGATTTGAACGTGCACTGAACCGTTTACGTGTTTTATGTGGCACATCCTGGGGAGCAGATCTCACCGTGCTATTACAGATTTACCGTTCGCTTGTCCGCTCCAAACTTGATTACGGATGCATTGTGTACTCTTCGCCATGTCCTTCAGCTTTACGACGTTTAAACCCAGTTCACCATCTGGCGCTGAGTGCGTTTCCGACTAGCCCGGTTATTAGTTCGTCTGTGGAGGCTGCTGAACCTCCGCTGTCTCATAGGCGTGACCTGCTTCCTTGCAGCTATGCTATCCGTCTCTTTGCCTCGCCAGATCACCCGTCCTGCAGGTTATTCTTTGTCGAATTCTCTTGAAGTTCAATATTCTGTCAGCACGCTTGCCTTGCTTCCTGCAGGAGTTCGTTTTCGTCTGCTCCTTTTGATCTTGGATGTTCGCCTACCGTCTGTGTTTCCACTGGGGGAATGTTCATTCACCCCTTGGTTATGTTGCGACACGAAGTTCCACCTTAGGCTGGTATCCATGCCGAAATCAGCAACTCCACTTTCAGTCTTCCGCTCCGCTTTTTTGAGTTGCAGGCCGAGTTTCCCAAGCATTGTTTTATTTACACGGATGGTTCCAAGGAAGACCGTGGGGTGGTATGTGCTTTCGTTTTTAATTCGCGGAGTTACACATTTCATCTTGTGTGACAATGTTCGATTTTTACCGCCTAACTTTTTATTATCTATCAGGCTCTACTTTTTACTCGCGGACAGGATTTAAGGCAGTTTGTTATTTGTAGCGATTCCCTCAGTACACTACAGGGCCTGCGTGAGTTGTATCCATGCCATCCCTTGATACAGCGTAATCAGGATCACCTGCAGTCGCTCGCTGACGCTGGCGTCAGTGGGTCGTTTCTTTGGGTTCCTGGTCACGTTGGTGTGAGCCGAAACGAACAAGCTGACACAGCTGCCAAGTCTGCAATTTTATTGCCAAATCTTTTTAGCATTACCGGTCCTCCAGGTGATGTTCGCTTTGCCGTTTTAGCCACCAGCATCTTTTACATGGGGAACCTTCACCTCAATGTGCTTGGTGTAACGAGCCTTTGACGGTACGTCATCTTTTATTGGAGTGCCACATTTTAACTCTGCTGCGTGCGTCCCTGTTTCTACCTACTGACATCCGCACCCTTCAGGGCGACAACCTGGTTCTTGTGAGGGACGTTTTAATTTTCTCCGCCGCTGCGGAATGTACAGTAGGTTTTAATTTTATCTCGGGGTTTTACCTTTTAGCGACTTGTGTTTTTAGACCTCGGTTTTAGTCATGCTTTGTTAGCCTTTTTATGCTCTCTGGTTTTAACCCTTGTGTAGTACTTCTGTTTTAGTGGTTTTTTTGCTTTTTAATTTTTAGCTCTTTTATTTACCCTAAGGCCTTAATAACATATGCAGTTGATAGCCCTAATGCCATACTACTACTACTACTACTACTACTACTACTACTACTACTACTACTACTACTACTGCTGCTGCTGCTGCTGCTACTACTACTTGGGGTGCAGATCGGACTGTATTGCTGCGTTTTATGGTGCGTTGACCCGGTCCAAGTTAGACAATGAATGCACTGTTTATTCTTCAGCACGACTATGTGCTGCGAAGATTAGACGTTGTCCATAATCAGGGCATCCGTGTGGCCCTGGGTACTTTTCCGACCAGCTCAGTTGTGAGTCACTGCGCCGAACCGGGAGAACATCCTTAGCGGATTCGGCGTGATGACTTGCTCGAACATTATGGCTGTGAGCTTAACAGTATTCCTTCGCATCTAACCTTTACACTTTGTACCTCTACCGAGCTGTACAACCACTATCGCAACCTCTGTCTTAGTCCAATGCCTGCAGGTGTTCGTTTCCAAGAGCTTCTTAGGAACCACGGTATTGAAATGCCTAGCATGTTCCCAAGAAAAGAGGGTGCACCCAGCTTGGTTACGTTCTACATCTCCCGTAGATATCGGGATGACGACATATTAGTATCCGTGCTTACTTTGTGCAATTTTTATCACATTACAAGACCCCAATTTTATATACACCGATGGGAGTAGAAGCACCGAAGTTGTTGGATGTGCCTTTGTCCGTGGAACTGATCCATATAAATTCTGTTTGGCTAGAAGCACATTCGCTTTTTACTGCAGAGCTGTGTGCCATATACCGAGCCATTCTCTATGTTCGCTATCACAACATGGGCGACTACCTTATTAAGAGTGACTCTTTTAGTGTTCTTCAGAGCTGATGACTTTCAACTTGTCATGCGGAGAGCGGTGCTGTTGCGCTGGCATGAAGAATAGTCAGCTCTCTGCCGGAATTAACTTAGTGAGGTGAAGGACCTCCCTGTACCCTGGGTAACCTCCTCACGCCTCTCTCGTTGGGAGAAAGTGACCTTGGGTCCATTGCGTATTGGACACTGATATTTGACTCACAGTTACCTTTTTCAACGAGCTCCTGCTCTTCTCTGTGCGTGTGTAGCGAAGCATTGGTAGACCGTATTGTGATGATTGATTCTAGTAGATCTTTAGTTTTGGTTTTATTTTTCTTGGCGTTAATTGAGCTTTTATCCGTAGTGTTTTTAACCTGAGCAACCGGTCTTGGCCATTGGTATTTCCCCTGACGGGGTTATTTATCGTGTAGTTTGATTTTACTTTGGATTTTATTTGGTAATTAGTTTCAGTTTACTTTTATACCTCTTTTCATTGGATTGTTTTCCGAAGGCGCTATACCCTCATAGCTGAGCGCTCATTAACTTCACTCGTTATGTGTGGTTTTTGTCCTGTAGGTAAATTACGCTGGGTTTATAAGTGATGTTTTTTATATTTTATTTTTGTCCTTTAACCTATGGCATTGGCTGCCATTTTGTTGTATAAGGGCGCAAATGACCTTCGTACTTTGACGCCCTTTAAACATCAACCATCATAATCATCATCACTTCGGACTCTATTCTGGTAGATATCTGAAGCTGATATCCTAGAATACTACTCTGATTATCCTACTACTCTTGGTAGCTCTAATATGATCGGAAGCATGGCGGGTGTTGTTTAATCTGCAAACCGCCCATCTTCAACGAAACAGAAGGCTTTCTCTCCCTCCAAACGACGGTTTGGTAGAAATCGCGTAAACGGTATAGAAGAGCGAACCTCTCCTGTGTTCTTCCTGTGTTTGTGTTAGGCATGTTTCCTAGATACCCTTCTATCATGAACTTCACTGCCATGTAGGTACGCCAGGAGAACCCATTTTATGGTTGAAACTCGCTGCTGATATAAAAGATTTTCCTTTTATTGGCTTCTTTTATAGGTTAATCCTATTCCTCAACTGTATTTTGTCTGGTAGCTTTTCGGAACATCTCAACTTACCTCCACCTTGTTCTTAAACAGCTCTAATCCAATATCTATCCCAGACTGCTCCTGCGCCGTCTGCATTAGCATTTTCAGAAACGTGTCCACCAGCTTCACATGTCCCAGAAATTCTGCCTCTGGTTACCTATGTAGCATCCTTTAGAATCTTAGTAATCCTTCGTTCGATAATAGGAATGTGTCAAGTTTTTGCACCTTTACACAATCCTAAAACCCTTGGAAGTGCTTGTTTTTAACTAATTGCTGTAGCAAAGCGTTTAGCTGCCAAACAGGAACAAAATGTGTGTTGCAACACTATGGTTCTCATGACATTTCTGCTTTTTATCCATTGTTTTCCTTCTGTGCTCGTTTGTCTATCCACCATATGGCCATAAAAAGTCAGCTTATCACAGATATATTAAGGCATGTTTTACGAATTGTATTACTATTATTTTTATTATTATTATTACTATTATTATAATTATAACGCTTGTTATTATTATTATTATTATTATTATTATTATTACTAGTACTATTATTATTATTATTATTATTATTATTATTATTATTATTATTATTATTATTATTGCTGTTGTATTATTATAATAAGGCAACTAAATTAACATTACCTGTGTTGCTTCAGTGAATTTAGAGTATGTTATATATCTTAATTTAGAAGTTAAGAATGGCAACTGTGTTTCTTTCATTTATCGCTAGTAGTAGTTACTTAATAAAAGCTCAAATTGCGTCCTTTGAAGGACTGGGTACCTAAGCCAACACGTCACTTAGGTAATTTATATGTTTAAACATATATTCATTCCAACTGTATGCTGTTGCTTAGTTTGCTCTATGCATTCTGAAAGCTGTTCATTCTTACGTGTTATCTAACATGTAAAAAGTATAAGTAAACCTATTTAATGCTTATTTCTTTTAACTGCTTTAATAAACGGCAAATCTAATTCCTGTTATATGTCGCTGTTTCTGAATGCCAAGTTTTGTTTGTAGTATAGTGCCTTAGATACTGCTATTCAACACTATGGAGAACAGTCAATCAAGCTGGTTTTAGGGTAGAGAGAGCTTCCAGGAGATACAGATGAAGGAGAAGATGTCCTTCTCAGAAGCCCGTAGGCTCTGTCGCCTCCGCGAACCCTCTCCCGCGTTTCGTCTTAGTTAAATCGGTACCGTGAAATTGCGAATCAAACCTGCAAAATGAACGGGGCCACCATAGCAGAAAATATTCTCGTAGCGAAATCGCTACCAAAGACTTCAAATTCTTTGTCTACGTCGACACCATCCACCAAATCTGCCACCGGTAAGAGTAGTCCGGCAGTTGCTTCACCCTAACCATTGACCTCTACCAATAACACCAATAAACCAGTAGGATATTCTGCACCAGCAAAGAGTTTCAAAGTCAGTTATGTCCAAACCGATACTCTAAAACGTGCCAAGTCCTATCCCATAACATCTAAGGGGAGGGAAATTCCACGGCGCTCTCCAAGTAGATCCTCATCTGAGGAATATTGTGGAACGAGCACAGATCGGCAACTATCGTCCTTGCTGGTCAATATCTCTACTCGGTTTGAGGTTCTCGAACCGAAACTTTATATTGAAAAGGAGTCTCCCCCGTGGAAGAGATAGAGCAGGATGATTCTGCCCACACTGCCAAACGGACAGTGCGTAACTGGCAGATCTTCTTCTTCTTGAAAAACCGGTTAGTCTCACTAACAAGAAAGAGAAATTAAACAGACCAGTATAACCGAACATACAGAAACGGCTTCAATTTACAAGTTATACCACACCATTGACCATAACAATCCTACAATGAAACATACGGGGATTCGACGCAATCGAGCAGACCTTAAAGTGTTGCTGAACTATTATCAACCTTTGATCGTCTGAAGCTCTATTCCCAAGACACTTATTTTTAGGCACTGCTTTTCCGTGCGCTGTGATTTATCACTGACGGAGAGTGTTCCCACACATGCGGGCACTATGAGGATCATCAGAGATCACCATCACCTTCCTTCCAGCTATCGTCCTATTTCCCTCAACAGGTGTGTCTGCAAGGTAATGGAATGCATGATCAATGGAAGTTTGGTGTGTTGGCTGGAATCCCACAATGTATTGAGTAATGCCCAGTTGAGGGAATCCCACAATGTATTGACTAATACGGTTTTGAAGATGTCGATCAGCAGCTAACCACATTATATCGCTATCGACGCAGAACGTGAACGGATTCTTTAAGAAGTGTGAAACAGAATAAGTTTTTGCCTTGAGAAGACTTAAGATACCTGTTGGCGTGCAAGGATCTTACGCTCCCTCCAAAACTGAAATATACGTTGACGGCTACTATTACTCATTCAGGAGTTTAAGACAGACCGCGTTTTCCGAGTAATGGTTGGCTCGATGTTTTCGAATTCCTTTATTCAAGATACCGGTGTGACCCAGGAATCCGTATTAAGCGTATCGGTGTTTGCTGTGGCGATTAATTCTATATCACAATGTATTCCTCCAGGTGTCTCTTCCTGTTTATTCGTGAATGACTTTACCGTCTTTTGCACTTCTCAGTGTACTCCATTTATCGAACTTCGTCAGCAGCAGTGCTTAGAGAGTCTCTCTGACTGGAACTCGAGACACAGATCTCGTTTCACTACTGAGAGTCTGTCTGCGTTAACTTTTGGTGCTGTAGGAGGTAGTTGGCTCTGTCTCTTTGACTCGGGCCAGATTTACTTCCATGGTCTGATGAGGCGAGATTGCTTGGGTAAGTTTTCGATCGGAAACTTTGCTACTAACCACATATAGCACAGCTAAAAGCACGATCTGAGAGTTCTCTTCATATTTTACAGACACTCAGTGGCAAATTTAGGGGAGCAGATCGGACAATGTTGCTGCGTCTTTACCGTGCGCTGATTCGATCCATGTTGGATTATGGATCCCCCCAGGGGCCTACTACGGTAGGTACGGGTTTGGCGCACCCGGGGGTTCCCAAGCCACTCGCCACCATATCATCCTCCCCATCGCCATCTACTGCGCCAAGTTTTGTGTTCTTATCTGCGTGTGTCTGTGCGCATTTGTTTGCGTATGTTATTGTATGTGCGAGTTTACTCGCCTCATCTTCTTCCTCTTCTAGGCTTATTCCCTATATATTTAGTTTTATGGCTTTAGGTTTATTAACTCCTGCCTCACCAACAGGGATCTTTCTTCTATCTCCGTGGTTCCTGTCCCACGGTTCCAGTGCGGCTTCCAACTTGTGTGCTCTTCGGAGGCCTCAGGCGTGACGGTTGAGTGGACCCTTCACACTGCCCCTATGTGTAAGCCTTAGGTGCGGAGCTCGTCCATACCGATACGTACACCCACGTAGCTTCTCTGGGAGTCCGGCCCGTGGTAATCTCCCGACGAACGCAGGTCGTCGGGTTAGAATCACGGGCCGGACGGGTTACCGCTATCGGAAACCCGGTGTAATCAACCACAAGTCCCCTGAATCCATGAATGTGTCATTACACACCATAGCCTAAAGTGGGGGGCCACAGGTGGTTATACCTGTGGTAGGGGCATAAAGCCTGGTTGTGCATGGTGGAGCTAAGTACTCCGTGAGATCGGCCTGGGAGGGGTCTTCCAGGCGGCACACACCGGAAAGTATTTTTGGTGTCTTTTTTCTCTTTCCCCCGGATGGCAGGCTGACGCCGATAGTACCGGAAGGGGGCTATATCATCATGAATTCTCCGCGCAAAACTCTTCCGTTTGACTGCTTTGTGGTACTGACTTTTATATCCAACGGGAAACTGACAGAATCTGTGGCAAAGTAGGAAACGCAACCAGCACCAGAGACGGTACGCTGTTAGTAGAAACCAAGACCGAAGACCAGTCTAAGAAGCTCCTGAAAGCCGGCTTGATGGGTTCCTACCCAATAAAGGCAGCCCCACATAAAACTTTGAATACTTGTAGAGGCGTATGACCACTAGCTGAATAGACGGTCTTTCAGATGCAGACGTTGTTTCGAATCTCTCCGACTATGTCAGGCGTACCGTCTTCTAGGTAAACGTGATAGTCAGTCGGTTGCGCTGCGCACGGTATTCCTTACGTTCAAAGGCATCACATTAACTGAGGCACTCTACTGTGGATATGAACGTGCTTCTGTGAGGCCGTATATACCGAACCCTTTGCGTTGCTTCCGCTGTCAAAAGTTTGGTCACTCGCAAAGTCGGTGCACTTTCGATGCTACGTGTGAGCGTTGTGGCCAAACTGCTCACGGAGACACTGCTTGTGCTCGAGACCCTTGTTGCGTCCATTGTAAAGGGAAACATCCATCCAGTTCCCGGCAGTGTCCGCGTTTTCTCGAGGAAAAGGACATCCAGGAGTTGCGAGTTAAGGAACGCCTAACTTTTCCTGAAGCCCGGCGTCGCTTCCAACAATTGCAGCCTGGGACCATCTCAGGTTACGAATCAGCCCTCCGGCGCACTCCTATTTCCTCAGTGGCACTACAAACCGTGCCCGTTGCCGACGCATTTACACAAACCGACCAGTTCCTGACAACAACGACCTTGCAGCGTTCAACACCAATAGCTTCCAGTCCCTCAGTTGATCTTTCACCAGGGCCTGTTCGCAAGCCCTTAGTTAGGCCGACACCTTCTGCGGCTGTCTCTCAGGAGCGCAATCGTAAAAAACACTAGGCCGCTGATAAACCTTCTAAATCCCGTTCTCGTGCTACGAGCCGTAGAAGATCTTCCGGCTCCCATACATCCACGGATAACGACGATGACGTTGGCTACACTATTGTGGACCCTAAGTGCGCAAAGAACAAAAAGCGTCCACCGTAACTTCTTCTATTGTTTGCCGCCATTTGCTTGCACCCCAACCGCATTCTGAGACTCTGATCCGCCGGTTCCCTATCACGCCTCTACCCCAGCTCCATGGCTCTCCTTACCTGGAATGTCCGCGGTGTCCGTACACATAGGGCGGAACTGCAGCTTTTACTGCGGTCCTATAATCCGCTGCTTCTATGTCTGCAGGAGACGAAGCTTCGCCCCCATAATACTTTTGTTCTCCACCAATACCTTCCGGTGCGTTTTGACCTCCCACCCGAGGAGGGCTCTTCTGCTCCTGGGGATGCCATAATACTAACGCGCTATGACATCAGTGGTCAACCGCTCTCGCTTACCACTACCTTGCAAACTGTAGCTATCCGACTTACTCTTCCAGGTTTCTCCTTCACTGTATGTAATGTCTATGCTCCGCCTTCGTCTATCCTCTGCGCCGCTGATCTGGTCCATCTTATGTCTCAGCTCTCGGCACCTTTTCTTCTGTTAGGTGATCTCAATGCCCACCATCGCCTTTGGGGCTCTCCTAGGGGTACGCGGGGGACTATTCTCGCTGATCTTTTGGATCAATATAGTCTCGCTGTTTTGAACGCCGGTGAATCTACTTTCATTTCCGATTCTTCTGCCACGTTTTCTCACCTGGACCTTTCTCTTTGTTCAGCACCGCTTGCTCACCGCTTCCAACGGAACGTAGTATCTGACACTCATTCCAGCGATCATTGTCCTTGTGTCCTCACCTTGCTTTCACACCACATTCCCTCATCGCGTGCGAGCACTTGGCAGCTGTCTAAGTCGGAATGGGCTCTCTTTTCCGCTCTGGCTGTGTTTGGCGACCGTCAGTTCCACACGATTGACCATATGCTCGAGCACTTTAACTACGTTATACTCTCTGCCGCAGAGCAAACCATACCGCGGACATCTTCCTACCCTAAACGCTAACCGGTCCCTTGGTGGACTGCCGAGTGCCGCGATGCCATTCGTGTTCGTAGGAGGGCTCTTAGGGTATTTCGCCATCACCCTACGCAGGAGCATTTGGTCATTTTTAAACAAACATGCGCACGGGCACGCCGAATTATTCAGAATAGCAAAAGGTCTTCATGGAATTCGTTTGTGTCTACCTTTAGTCGCACAACACTTTCATCCGTTGTGTGGGAGAAGCTCCGCCGTGTTGCCGATAAGCAGGCTGGTACCTCCATACCGGGACTACTCGTGGGCACCAACACCGTAGTTGATCCGGTTGCTGTGGCATATGTCCTTCCTTGTAGCACATTCGCAAATGTGTCTAGTTCCGCCAATTATCACCCGGCGTTCCGCGCCATTAAGACGGAGGTGGAGTCTCAGAGTCTCTCTTTCCGGTCCGCTGACACCGAGTGCTACAACACATCTTTTAGCATGCGAGAGCTGGATGCCTCATTAGCATCTTCTCGGCATTCCGCTCCAGGACCGGGTGGTATCCACATCGCAATGCTACAGCACCTCTCTTCTGATGGTAAACTCTATCTCATGAGCCTATGTAACCGTGTTTAGCGAGAGGGTGTATTTCCTACGGCTTGACGTGGAGCCACGGTTGTTCCCACTTTAAAACCGGGAAAGGATCGTAGACTTCCTTTCAGTTATCGTCCTATCTCCCTCACCAGTGCTGTTTGTAAGGTGATGGACCGCATGATCAATGGGTGGTTACGATGGTGGCTTGAGTCTGAGAAACTACTCTGCAATATCCAGTGCGGCTTTCGCCGATACTGCTCCTCGACTGACCACCTAGTCTCCCTCTCGACTGATATCCTGAATGGATTTCTGCGCAAGAGCCAAGCTGTGGCCATATTTTTCGATCTCGAGAAAGCTTGACAGCTGCTGGAGGGCTGGTTTATTGCATACGTTGCATAAGTGGGGCTGCCGTGGCCACCTTCCAGTGTTCCTCCGGGAGTTTATGGAGAAGCGGGTATTTCGTGTACGTGTGGGTTCTGTTTGCTCCCGCGTATTTAGTCAGGAGAATGGAGTACCCCAAGGTTCGGTTCTCAGTTACATCCTGTTCGCCATCGCCATCAGTCCTATCGCTGATTGTCTTCCTGCTGGAATTTCCTCATCCTTATTTGTTGACGACTTTGCAATTTATTGCAGCTCTCGCCGTACATGCCTTTTGGAGCTTCGCCTTCAGGCTTGTCTCGACCGTCTGCATACTTGTAGCGTTGCAAATGGTTTCCGTTATTGTGCCGAGAAAACCGTTTGTGTCAACTTCTGGCGTCGGAAACGTTACGCGGCGCCTTCCCTACACCTTGAGCCGGTACCACTGCCCTTTGCCGAAACTGTGAAGTTTCTTGGCCTAGTGTTTGACAGGAAGCTTAGCTGGTCGTCTCATATTTCTTCTCTGAGGGCTCGGTGTGATCGATCACTTAATATGTTACGTGTTTTATGTGGCACATCCTGGGGAGCAGATCGCACTGTGCTATTACAGCTCTATCGTTCGCTTGTACGCTCTAAACTTGTTTACGGGTGCATTGTGTACTCTTCGGCATGTTGTTCAGTTTTAGGTCGTTTAAACCTCGTTCATCATCAAGGGATTCGCCTGGCACTGGGTGCGTTTCCGACGAGCCCAGTTATTAGTTTGTCTGCTGAGGCTCCTGAACCTCCGCTGTGCCATAGGCGTGAGGTCCTTCTGTGCAGCTATACTCTCCGCCTCCACGCAAGGCCGGATCATCCGTCTTTCAAGTTATTCTTTGACGAGTCTCTTGATCGTCAATATGCTGTTAGTGCGCTGACCTTGCTTCCTGCCGAGGTTCGCTGTCGTGAACTGCTTCGCCTGTTGGATGTCAGCTACCGGATCTGCTGTCACTGCGGGAATGTTCATCCCCTCCTTGGTTACACTACGACACTCCGGTCCACCTACGGTTGACATCCATGCCGAAATGAATTACTCCGCCCTCGGCCTTCAACTCCGCTTTTTTAGATTTGCAGGCCGAGTTTCCCAACCACTGTTTTATTTTCACTGATGGTTCAAAGGATGGCCGTGGCCTGGGATATGCTTTTGTTTTTAATTCGCGGAGTTACTCGTTTCACCTATTGGGTCAGTGTTCAATTTTTACCGCCGAACTTTTCAGTACCTATCAGGCTCTTCTTTTTATCCGGGGACCGAATTAAAGGCAGTTTGTTATCTGTAGCGATTTTCTCAGTGCACTACAGGGCCTGCGTGAGCTGTATCCATACCATCCTTTGATACAGCGTATTCAGGATCGCCTACATCCGCTCGCTGATGCTGGCGTCAGCGTGTCGTTTGTTTGGGTTCCTGGTCACATAGGTGTAAGCGAGAATGAGCAAGCGGACGCAGCTGCCAAGTCTGCGATTTTAAATCCTACTGTGTTTAGCTCCACTGTTTCTCCCAATGATGCTCGTGTCCTGCGCCGGGCCATTCCTTTGCGCTGGTTCGCGGAATGGTCCGGGGTGCGTGGGAACAAACTCAGAGAGGTCAAGTCCCTTCCTGTCCCCTGGACTACTTCTTCGCGTGCATCTCGCCGCGATGAAGTGATTTAAGCGCGACTGCGTTTTGGACACTGCCGTTTTAGCCATGAGTACTTTTACGTGGGGAAGCCGTACCTCAATGTGCTTCGTGTAACGAGCCTTTGACGGTGCGTCATGTTTTATTGGAGTGCCACCTTAATACTGTGCTGCGCGCGTCCCTATGTCTACCTACTGACATCCCCACCCTTCTCGGCGACAATCTTGTGCCGGACTTTTTAATTTTCTCCGCCGCTGCGGGATGTACAGTAGGGTTTAAATTTTTACCCGGGTTTTATCCTTTCCCGACTTGTGTTTTTAGTCCCTTGTTTTTAGTCTGGCTTAGGTAGCCTTTTTATTCTCTCTCAAGTTTTAACCTTTGGTTGGTAATTCTGTTTTAGTGGTTTTTATGCCTTTTAACTTTTGGCTCTTTTAACTACTCTAGGGCACTAATAACCAATGCAGTTGTGCGCCCTAAAGCCATGCTGCTGCTGCTACTACTACTACTACTACTACTACTACTACTACTACTACTACTACTACTACTACTGCTACTACTACTACTACTACTACTACTACTACTACTACTACTACTACTACTACTACTACTACTACTCCTGGATTATGGATGCATTCTTTTCTCTACAGTATGACCACCTGTTCAAAGCAGATTAGACGCTGTCCACAATCAGGGCGTTCTTGTGGCGATAGGAGCTTTTCCGACCAGCCCAGTGTTAGCCTCTACGCTGAATCGGCAGAACCCCCTATGCGGTATCGCCGGGATTGCCTGTTAGGTAATTATGGCTGTGGGCTTAAGTGCATGCCTTCGCTCTCATCATTTACCCCATTTTTCAATACCGCTCTGGATTACGCTATAGGAACCTTCACTCTGACCCAGGCATGCAGAGTTCCATTTCTGCAAACTTTTTCGGAAACACGATCTGGCACTGATTCGCATGTTGTTTACCCTTCCAGCGTTACTGTGTAGTGCGCACATGGGTTCTTGGAGGAATGAACTGACGGATTTGGAAATAGAATCGGCAGTCACAGAATCCAGTGCTTCTGTAACTACTAAAAACATCAGAAGACTTTCGAGTGCTTGTGCACAGGGCGGGGTTTTCGGGCTGGTATGCGGAGTGGTTGGCTTTCCTCGGTAACACTTTTAGGGGAGTGAAAGATTTCCCTATAACCCGAGCAAACGCCTCACATCCTTCACCCAGGGAGACGGTGATATTGACTCGGTTGCGAATTGTCTATTGTATTTTTATTCATTTATCTAAGCGAGATCCTGCTCTGTCTTCCCGCTATGTGGCGCGTACTTGACGGAGAAGCACATCGAAGATCTCTCCAGCTGTCGACTTCATTAGTGGAGGTGGTTGCCCAGGATCCTGGGGTTGTCAATAGGGTTTTAACTTTTTACCGAAATGTTGTCTTCCACTAAGAATCCAATTGGTTTTATTGTGGTAGTATGGCTTTAGGTTACCATGGTTTGAATTTTAACTCCTTTTAAGCTGTTCTTGCGAGCCAATGTATTTAATGGTTTTATGGATTTTACTCAATTTTAGCAATGGATGGCTTTTAATCTCCATTTCGTTTTCCAATTTTAGCTATTTCTTTTTTCTTTGCTAATTTTTAAAAAGATTTTAAATGTGGGCTCCGGTCACTTTTAGTTTCATAAGGGTGCTGATATCTAGAAGCTAAGCGCCCTAAAATACCATTCTTCTTCATCATCATTATCATCATCATCATCATCATCATCATCCTATCCAATGCGCTAGTGGTTGTAATACCGTTTGATGAGTTAAAGGGCTTGTACATACCTACCATAATCAGGTGGCTATCTAGCATATTGGCTTTTTGTATTTTCACTGTCTGGAATACTGAAATTACTTAAAATAGGAGAGTATCATTCCGTGACCTGACACATAATGGGACTGGGCGAGTATTTTTATTTTAACCCTTTTCTACAACAAATGGACTAACTGACGTAAACTTTGCCTTTCCTCTGTTTTTAGTATCGCCAATAACGAGAGCCATCAGAATCGCCTACTACTTTTCCAAGGACTATATTATTCATTTGCTTGGCCTTTGCTATAGAAATAGAAATAATTCATCCCCCAATACACCCTAATCACCAAGGAGCCCAACGAGAGGTCAACAAACTGGGGTGGCAGGGCTACCCAGGGAATAAGGTGGGCTCGCCGTCCCATTCACCCTGAACTGTAAAACCTAGTCTTGCCCAGTTGCTATTTTTGGATTCATACGTAAACTCCAGTTTAGGTGAAGCAGAAGTCAAGGCAATGTGTTAGGATGGGCACCCTCCCAAGCCACTTAAAAGGCAGAGGGCCGGTGCTGAGATAGGCAACCCTCAATCATCAAGGATATTCATTTCCACCGACACAGGTCTCCACGCCCGCCTTTCACGTGGGGGTGGGGGAGCGTTTTGACTGACCCCCTCACTACTGTCCGACTGTGGGTGAATGATTTTACCACTCGCTTTTCGCTTTGGCGGCCCAGGTTCAACCACATGTTGTTCGTGGAGGACAAAATGATGTAGTGGCGGGTTCTCTCCGGGTTCTCTGCCATCGCATTTCACTGGTACTCCGTCTTCATTGCGTGTATCCTCAATGTCATCGTCTGCGGTGCTTATGTAGTAAAACAGGGTGTTAAACATAATCAAAATATTCCGCACTACCAAGGGGAACCGAAACTTAGAAAGTTAGTACTAGCTTCAGTGCGCCAAAGCCATAGCTACTGTGTAGGGTCCCTGCGGGAAATCAGTCCTGCAATTATTATTTCAGCTCCCATTTATCTTTCATTTTAGTTTTTAAGTATTATAAGTCAGCATAAAAAAGTAACCACTTAATAGCAGTAGTAGTATTAGTAGTAGTGTTATAATAACAATAATAATAATAATAATAGTTACAATAATGATAATAATAATGCTGATAATAATAATAATAATAGTAATAATAATAATGATAATAATAATAATAATAATGACACTGATACTAGTAATAATAATAATAATCATAATAATAGTAAGAGTTGCTATAACAATAAGAATAAGAAGAAAAAGAAGAAAATAAAGCTAAGCCGAATCAGAAGAATAAGAAGAATAAGAATGAGAATAATAGTGAGAGTAGCATTGAGAATAATAATATGAATAATAATGAAAACAAGAATAACAACAATAACGACAATAATAATAATAATAATAATAATAATAATAACAACAAGCATTATAATATTCATGGTGATGGCCATTATGATGATGATAATAACAACAACAATTCCAATAAGCATAATAACAATAATAATGATAATGATAATAATAATAATAATAATAATAATAATCACCATCCACTGACGTCCTATACTCGATCGCTTAATGACATGCTCCTGGTCGAAAGAAAATCAAAACTTCAGGCAGCGAAATCATTCAGAGCGAATATGTTGAACCGCTACCTGGTAAAAGTGGAGTAGCGCAAGACCTTTTGCTCTTCGCGCGGCGTAGTGACTACCCGCGCATTGAATGGTTTCCCCAATGAGGAGATTTAAGAGAATCATTCGGAAGAAGGCATTTGCTGTGTAAACATGGCTCAGTGCAGAGTAAATGGTGAGTTTGTGCCTACCTCTACACTGCTGCTTATGCTTGATATGATAAATTTCCTTCATGTAATGGAGCCAGGGTACGTAGCTATCAAAGTTAGGCCGTACATCCCTAAGCCACTCAAATGCTACAAGTGTCAGTGCTTTGGGTAAAGCAGTGAGTTCTGTAGTGGTTGATCTACCTTTTCCAATCGTGGAGACGTCACTAGCGGTGGAGCGCGTACGTCAAGCCCATCCTATGTTAACCTGCGGCAGCGGACATACATCCAGTTCCCGAGAATGCCTCCGTTTCTCAGACCATAGAATTTGACATCCATATCTACGAATAAATCGCCATCTGCGGCATCCGAACAACGTAAAGAGCACCATAGTAAAGGAGTCCCCCAAACCCCGGGCACTAAGACAGGTACACCGTTGAATATTCTGCACCAGCTAAAACATTTTAAGACGTGTTATATCAGGACCAAACATCCAAGGGAGGAGAAGGACCACGCCATTCTCCGCATAGATTCTCTTCTGAGGAATCTTCGAGGGGAAGAGCATGTCGGTTGCCACCATCTTCGCCGATCAGCACCTCTAATCGATTCGTGATTCTCAAACCGAAATTCTCTATTAGACAGTGAGCCTCCCCCGAAGAGGAAATGGACTAGAAAGCTTTTGCTCTCTTTGGCAGAAGGAAAGTACATAATTGGCAGGATTTGTGCTCCAGGAATGTGTCAGTCCGACTTACAAGAAGAATAAATTAATCATACCAGTGCTGCCGAATATGCAGAAATGCCTTTCCATTTAGGTTTTATCCCATACCATTGACCATGGCTATTCAGTAGTGATACATAATCGGAAATCGGCCAGAATGACTAGAGCTTGAACTGTTGTTGCGCCAGAATCAAGTTTTGGTCGTCAGCTTGGAAGTGACCAAGGTCCGTCCGCAAGGCAACATTACATTCAGGCACTACTCTGCTGTACTCTTTGATTTATCACCAGAAGAGGGTGTGTGTCTGCATATTGGGGCACTATGATGCTCGTCAGAGATGATCTTTATGCTAAATCCGTATCTTTGTGGGTCTGACTCTAATCGGTCGGTGTCGGTGTTACGCTACCGTCGAACAACCTCATCATTTGTAGTATATATCTTCCTCCATCGGCTTACCTCTCGCGTACTGATTTAGAAGACCTAGTTTCCCAGATGCCAACACTATTTGTGTTGGTCGGTGACGTGAATGCCCACCATCCGCTTTGGGGTTCACCTTTCGAGATGTCTTCTAAGTGCCGATCTCTTGGACAAGAGAAATCAGAGAGCTCACATTTCCTTCTGAAGCCTTCAACAGCTATTCACACCTAAATATAGCTGTTTGTTATCCACCGTTTGTAGTTTCCTTACAATGGAATATCATCTGTGAATAACATTCTAGTTTCCACTTTTCATTTCTTATTAGTCTCTTAGCGCAAAATGTAACTTCCCAATGTTTACTTACATGGCTCCTAGGTCGAGTCAACTGAAACGTTTACTCTCGCTTGGCCTTTTTTAACTGCAGCGAGCACAACGGCGTGGATGATTTAGCCGAACAACTCAGAGAATACAATGTTTCTGCGGTTGAGCGCCCTATTCCACGATCGTCGTTCTAAACTCATCAATTTCCGGTTTCTTGGTGGACAGCTGAATGTATGTCTGTCATTCGTGCTCTCAAGCGTGCTCTGATGGTCTTCCAAAGTCGCCCTACGCTCGAAAACCTCATACATTATAAGAAAAGTTCCTACGAATAGCAAAAACAATTATACAGCTAGTTTGAAACCTCCTTTAACCGACATACTCCTTCCTCTGTCGTATGGAATAAGTTAAGGCGTGTGGCCGGAATTTTTTGTCATTAAGGCTCAGATGGAATTCCAGGATTTGAGTTTCAATTCGAAAACTCTGAAGATTACAATTTCCTTTTCACCATGGCAGAATTAGACCATGCACTTTCATCTTCGCGATACTCGGCTCCAGGTCCAAATATCATCTACGCAAATTGTAGATCTGTCTCCTGAGGGTAACGGTTTGCTTCTAGAGGTCCATAATTGTGTTCGGATTGACGCCACTTTTTCAGGAAAGTGGCGGGTGGTCACCATCATACCTATTTTGAAACCTGGAAAGGACTGTCGTCTTCCATCCTGCTATTGTCGTATTTAACTTACCAGTTGCGTTTGCAAGCTGATGGACCGCATGATCAATGGACGGTTGGTGAGGTTGCTGGTATCTCACAATCTACTTCTAAACACTCAATGCTGTTTCTGAAGGCGTCAATCAGGGGCTGACGACTGCGAAACCGTATTGACGCACATAATGAACAGGTTGTTTAAGAACTATGAAACAGCTAGGATATTGTTTGACCTCGAGAAATCTTATGATACGTCTGGGCGAGCAGGGATCCTACGTTCCTTCCACAAATAGATTTTATGTGGACGCTTACTGTTATTCTTTCAGGAGTCCATAAGCGACCGTGTTTTCTGAGCAAGGTCGGCTCGCTTTATTCGAAACCTTTTATTCAAGAAAACGGAGTGCCACAGGGCTCAGTATTCGGTAGCATGCTATTTGCTATGGCAGTTAATTCTATATCCCTATGTGTTCCACCGGGTGCCTCGGCCTGCTTGTTTGTAAACGACTTTGGCTTAGTTTGTTCTTCTCCGTTCAAGGCGTTCACAGATTGAAATAAATGACAATAGCACTAGTATAAAGAAACACGCCCCGATAGGGAATCAAACTCCAGACATCATAACATACATACACAGAAACACACATCGACATACATTCATACACACAGCAGTATTACAAATTGAAATATATGACAAGAGGGCTACGATGAACACATCACACCCAAGGGTAATCGAACTCGAAATATCTGAGCATACATACATACATACATACATACATACATACATACATACATACATACATACATACATACATACATACATACATACATACATACATACATACATACATACATACATACACACATACACACATACACACATACTCACATACACACATACACACATACACACACACATACACGCATACACGCATACACGCATACACGCATACATGCATACATGCATACATACATACATACATACATACATACATACACACATAGACACACATTCATATACCCATCAATATCACTAATTCAAATGCATGAAAAGAGCGCTAAGATGCAGAAATATGCCGAGTGGGTAATCGAACTCCAGCATTGGAACATACAAACACACACACACATTACCACACACAAACACACATGCATACACAAGTACATACTTGCATTCACACACATGAGCACAAACAGATATACTGAAGCATTCTCTGAAAAAATGCTGGAGATAAAAACACTAGCATATTACCGGAAAAATATCCAAACTACGAGCTCGGTTTTCACGATTTAGATGAAATATAAGTAATATACACTAACAACAATTTTACTTCAATAATATAGCGGCCGCGCCGTGGTCGCGTGGTTAGACCATTCGCCTCTCACCCGGGTTCGATCCCAAGCGACCGCATGTGAGATTTGTGGTGGACAAAGCGGCGCTGGGGTGGGTTTTCTCCGGGTTTTCCGGTTTCGCCCGCCATCGCATTCCATTGGTGCTCCATCTTCATTCATGTATCATCAGTGTCACCGCCTGCGGTGCCATAAGTACGTTAAACACTACCAAAAAAAATAATATAGCGAGTATACATTAGCAAAATTCGCCTACTACTCGTGCACAAGGATAAGCACAAATCTAACTTAAAACACATCCACTGACCCACGTTAGGACAGTTCTGAAACAATTATAAACATCCGTGGGAGAACCACCTATTTACAAGTAGTTGGTGGGAGGGACAGTTCAACATTCCACCCCAAATCTTCAGCTAAGTTATTCATAAAGGCTGTACTTTCCTGTTGTAGGAAAAAAACAGCTGACAGTTAAGCGCCAAGAAGTAGATAAATTGCAGACATTCAAGCAAAAAGTCTACTCTCCTATGGCGGTACATGTATTCACATCCTAGTACCGAAAACATTAAAACTCTACAATTAAAGATATATTGTTATTATTTTTCTGTGGAGATCTCAACTACATATTCATGTTTTTTTTTTTCATTTAAGACACATTACGAAACGTCGACGACGTGCTACCCTTATTAGTACCGAAAAACTAAAACTGTACAATTTTGTACAAATTCAAAATGTGTTAATATTTTTCAGTGCAGATTCTAACAACATACTCACATGTTTAATTTACGACATTTTACGAATCCTCTACGACGACATAACCTTAGTAGTACCGAAAAACTAAAAGTCTACAATTTCACTCAAATTCAAAATACATTACTATTTTTCGGTGCAGATCCCAATTACATACTTTTATTTCTCATTTCAGTAATTTTACGATACCTCTACGGAAACATTGCTCAACGGTACTTTGCTAGTATCGAAAACATCAAAACTCTACAATTTGGCCCAAATTAAAGATAATTTACTATTTTTCATGGCATATCGCAACTGCATACTCATAGTTTTCATTTATAACATTCTACGACACCTCTACGACGACTTAACCTTACTAGTACCGAAAATATTACAATTGTACAATTTTGCTCGAATTCAAAATGTATTAGTATTTTTCAGTGCATGTCCCAAGTATTTACATATTTTTCATGTAAGGCATTTTACAAAACTTCTCTGATGATATGACCTTTCTAGTGTCGAAAACATTAAAACTCTAAAATGTTGTTGAAATTCAAAATATATTACTACTTTTAAGTGCAGATCCTAGTTACAAAGACACCATCTTCATTTATAACTTTCAGACCCGCACAACTAAACACAGGCAAGAGAAAACAGAAGAGGTATATGTCGATGCTAACCCAACCTATCCTAACATAGTCTAGCGTAACTTAACCAAGCCTAGCCTAGCCTAACCTAACTTAATCTAACCAATCTACGCAATCCTAACCGACCCTAACATGTGCATATTAGTCGGATAGAGATAAAAGATAAATGTAGCTGCTAATAACCACCAAGCATTCAATGCTATTTTTATGATATGCCATAGTATCTCAACTTGCACTTACATGCAACCGAAAAAATATCAGAGGTTGATGGGGGATAGTGAATTGGATACAGAATTCTCTGAGTTCATCTGTATTACATTAAAATCATTTACACAAAGAACATTAAAATACGTTTTTGTTTTATATAGCTAAACCAGCGAAGTATATATATAAATTGACACAACTACAATACTCGCTTTTAATCAGAACTGCAATCAACAAAAGTATGGCCTTGCATTCAATTTGAATTTAGAAGTACTTTAACATTGTTTAACATTCCATATTCCAAAATTAAAACACATTAGTCATATTATCAGTAATAGATTTATCTTACGAATATCTGATTTTTCGGCCGCGCCGTGGCCGAGTGGTCAGACCACTCGACTCTCACCTAGACGGTCGGGGCTCGATCCCAAGCGACCGCATGTGAGATTTGTGGTGGACAAAACGGCGTTGGGGGGTTTTCTCCGGGTACTCCGGTTTCCCCCGCCATCGCATTCCACCGGTGCTCCATCATCATTCATGTATCATCAGTGTCACCGCCTGCGGTGCCATTAGTAGTTAAAGCGGGCGTTAAACACTACCAAAAAATAATCTGATTTTTCAAATAAAAGTAACGTCTTCAACGATTTGTCGACACTAAACGTTAGAATTCACCGCAAATGATACAGCGAATCCAAGACTAGTATGAGAAAGAACATCAAAAACATATCCAACAGGTTCCAGCAATAATACAGACACGTTGCAAGATATATAAATACATAAAACATGAAGCTGTAGGCACTTTCGCATTCAATAACATGGAACATAGTTTTTTGCTTTACGACGAGGAACACTTTCACGTTTCAAGAAAACATGACTGCATACCAAAGGCAAAGTTTAACGTCATCTGCTTACAGTTTTGGATTGTATGAGAGGTGCTATAATAATAATCTAAGGGTAAACCCAATAGAACTGCAAGCTGCATCTTCAAAGAAACACTCAACGATCCTAAGGAATTCAACAGACCAAACATAACTGGGTACATTGAATTGTAGCTGCTATAAGAAAGCAAAAGACTTCACAAAGCAAATGTAATACAAGTTTCACTGCTTTAAATTCTAAAACCCGACAACTAGAATAAAAATAATACATTTTTTCAGGAATACACATTTAAACATTTTCCCCATCATTTCAGAAAAATGATTGTATCTCAAACACACCTGCAAGTAAATGGCTATTACCTACTCATTCCTATCTACAGTAAAATCCACATAGAAGACCAGAATATTAATGAAATCACAAGCACGTGTGAAGGCGCTAACTGTGCGTATAAAGCAACACAGTGCGATTTAGCTGAGGATTTCAACATGCCAAACCTGTTTCAGTAGATACAATCAGAGAGCAAAAGACAACAGGAGCCAAAATGAAAGGATTCTATATCTTCATTCAAGGCAAAAGCAAAAAATAACAGCGCAAGAGACAGAAGGACATTACAATAAAGCAAAACAAAACAAACAGAATATGACAGAACTATCACCGCAACAGCCGGCACTCTCGCCGAACAAACTTATGCAAGCAGTACCATCCACCACTTCCCCCGGTTTTTTTTTTCTTTTTGCTTGGTTTCAATTGGAGGGAAAGATGCTGTGCGCAGAAAAAAAAATTGGATGCCTGGAAGTCATTAGCAGCTATATTTATTTTGAGCCGTATCCGTCTAATAGGTACATGTTAGGGCCAGTTAGGATCACATGGATTGGTTAGACTAAGTTAGGTTAAACTAGACTATGCAACCTAGGTTAGGTTAGGTTAGGTTACGCTAGACTAGACTAGACTAGACTAGACTAGACTAGACTAGGCTACGCTAGGTGAGATTAGGTTAGTTTGGCCTAGGCTAGGATAGGTTAGATTAGGATTGATACATTCCTATACCGTTTTTCTTGCTTGTTTTTGGTTGTGCGTCTCTTGAAAGGTCGTATATGAAAATATTCTGAGCAGCTGGCAGGGTTCTGTGTAGACTTGGGACTAGGACTGTCTTATAATGACATTTTTTGGGACCTGACTATTTAAAAAACAAAGCCATTTCTTGCGCTTTTACCCTAGAATTGTTCTGAATGGTGGAAAAAAAAATATTGCTATGGCAATATTTATCGTTTGGAATTATTTAATAACTGAGTATAAATGACCATGGGCTAGTGGCATACTATGAGATCTAATGGGTAAAATTTGAAGATGGTTCACATTGGATCATTCTCAAACTTTAGAGTGGAAACCAAGACCATCTGTTAGGTTAATTACTGCACGTTAAGAGCGAAGTGTTATTGTCATACACATGGTACCTAAGATCCATTAGTGCAAAGTTCTGAAACCTTGTAAGAGTGGCAGCGTGATATGACATTTCTTTCTTGTGATTCAAAATGAGAAATGTTTAGCTCAAATAGCTTGATAATGCTATTTAAATCAGCGTTAGTTGTGCAGTAATTTGGGGTTGATTTTATTCCCTTTACTCTTTAGTTAAAATGTACAAACTGTGTAAAGTATTAAAGAGGGGTAAATTGCATATCTCCCAAACGTACGAAAGCAGGAATGAACGTGTGTTATAGAAGGCTGCGAATGATTGAACCCATCAAATGTAAAATACATTTTTAGTGGCCACTCTCAAGTATGACTTGCATATTCAAATACTACTTATTAGAGATACAGACATCATTTATGTACCATAATTTTTTGTAGCGTAATCTTACATTAAAAGCAGATTCTGTATCTCTTTTTATAAACAATTAACTTTATTCAGTTTCAGAGGCTGTATTAGATATATTTAAACATGGAACTCCCAGAGTTAAATGCTCCGTACCGGAAATTACCATTTCCTTATACCATAACCCCCAGAAATATTTACTTTACAGATACTAATGAATAGATTAAAGGTGGGCAAAGTGGATAGATTTTCTTTAAGTAAATAAGTATTGTGAAAGAATGGATAAATAAATAAATAATCATATTAATGCAATAATATTCAATTGTAAATTATGTAAACCATAACCTTCTTTAAGATTTCTACATAATAAATAAGTATATACTGTTTTTCAATCAGAGCGAAATTTTGAAGTCATGTGCTGTATTACAGAGTGGAATACTATCCATAAATATCACGGAACAGCAAAAGACACATAAGCTGAATAGAACATAACCGTAGAACGCAAGTAATTGCTTATAAAATAAGAATCAAATAAATAAGAATGAGTATACCGTACATTTTATTATAATTTCTACACAGGTTTGGCTGAAAATGTTAAGCAACTATGCACTTATCCCGAAAAACCTAAACCACAGGAAATCAAAGTATAATGCTGAGATAGAAATGCTAAAAATAAATAAATGCAATATTTGTTATTTAAAAACACAAAATCTGTTGGTAGTGATAGAAAGAATACTGAAATTTTAAAATATCCCTAGAAAAAGCTCCGGTGCTTATATATACAAAAATATGCTGGTACAGTATATTTATTTTGTCTTTCTTCCTTTTATGTGAATATTGATCCAATATTTCCTTTCTGGAATCGATATCAATCAAAGGCAAAGCTACGCCATTTCTGGATTCCTAAGTCGTAGTTAGATTCCTAACCGCTACGCGAGGTGGTGCTTTATTCGCCACTAAGAACAACTCTCAGTTAGCTGTTGGCCGGAACACGTAACACTTTTTTTTCGCTTTCGTCCTATATCTTTGGATCCTCCAGCGATTCATACTCATTGAACTGAGTCGTTGTCTGTACCGCATGTTTGATTTCACTGTCAGGTTTTAGTTCCCTCACCCGTCATCTTGGCATTGTCAGTTACTGTTTCTCGAAGCATACCCAATACTTTGTGGTAGAACGTGTACAATTGCTTTTTCTCAATCGCAGCGGCGTTAGCTACGGTATGCGAATTGCGTTAGTTTATGTTTAAATTATTACATTTTAGTAGTAAGGACCCTGGGGAGACAAAACCGCAAGTCGGGGTCAGACAATTTGACCTTTGTGTTTAGGGTCAGACAATTCCGGAAGTGAAGGTCAGACAATACCGGAAGTGGTATTTTTTATTAATTTTTTGCTTGTTTCGAAGGTGGGGAGATCTTATTGTATATTTGGTAGGGGTTGGGGTAAGTTGTTATAGTGGGTGGGGGTATTGTGAGTGGAGGGGTGGTGTTATTGTGTGAAGACCTACTTTTTTGCTTGTTTGGGCAGATCTTATTGTATATTTGGTAAGGGTTGGGTAAGTTGTTATTGTGGGTCGGGGGTATTGTGAGTGGAGGGTGAAGTTATGGTGTGAAGACCAATTAATTGTAGGAGCAATTGTAGCTTGGGCAAGGGCTTGATACTGTAGGTTAGGGATTTGAAGGCGGGGAGATCGTATTGTAGGTAGGGGTTATTGTATGATTTGGTAGTGTGGGAAAGTAGGGGACGTTGTTACTGTGGGTGGGGGTATTGTGAGTGGAGGGTGATGTTATTGTGTGAAGACCAGTTAATTGTAGGGGCAATTGTAGCTTGGGGAAGGGTGTTGATATTGTAAGTTAGGGAATAGTGGTGATATTGTAGGTTAGGGAATAATATGGAGGGAGCTGACCACGTGACCCCACTTCTTTGGTTCTGTCTCCCACAGGGTTACCAACTTTTTTTTTCATATATATGAAATGGATACAAAGGATTTACGTGAAATGAAAACACAAATAGTATATCAATGAGGTAGAAATGTTTTTATTAAAATATATAAAAGAATTACAAAAAAGGTATATATATATATATATATATATATATATATATATATATATATATATATATATATAGCGGGTTAATAAAAGAAACAAGGATGAATGCAATCTAACTGGCAGTTAAATTACAAAACATTAAATGAAAGTGTTACAAATAAAATACTGAGCAAAAAATGACCTACATGTAACTAAGCTACAATTAACCCGCTCCCAAATATTGTTTCTTATTATAATGCAAGGCTTGTTACCTTTGATACAAATGCAATGTTAGTGTTACCCGTTACCAAGAAATTATTGTATTATGATAAAAAGTTACTTTATGTAACTACACAAATTATGACATGAAGTTAATACAATTAAAATACTGAGAAATAAATTACCTACATTTAACTAAGGTACAATTAAACCGCTCCCAAATATTGTTTCCTATTATAATACAATGCTTGTAGTTCAGATACCTTTGATACTAATGCAACGTTAGTGTTACCCGTTACCAAGAAATTATTGTATTATGATAAAAAGTTACTTTATGTAACTACACAAATTATGACATGATGTTAATAGTGGTGCTCCGAGCTCCCAAATATTTTATCGCATGTAACCCGATCGCAATTGTGATGCTTGCTCAACGTAGGAATCGCGGGGAAACACCCTAAAGATGATAATACTGGCATAGTGGTTTATGATATGAAGCTAATGGTGGTGTTCCGAGCTCCCAAATGTTTTATCGATGTGCAAATTGCGACCGCATGTAACCCGATCGCAATTGTGTGGCTTGCACAAAGTGGGAATCGCGGGGAAACCCCCTACAGATGATAATAATGACATAGTGATAATGGCTATTTGGGTTACCAACAGGTCGTCAAAAAAAGTACAAAGTTAGTGGACACAATGATTGATTCAGTACTAATTGCGTCCAAACGTGGTATTGAGCTATAGAAACAATTTGCCTTCAATGCCTTATAAAGATGATTTTAAAAATAGTGCTACATGGTGTACACACCAACAGAGGAACGTCTGATTGAAGGATGCATTTAGTTTCACACGTGAAAGATATGTGTGAAAAATTGGTAGTGTTGCACACATTTT
Organism: Hymenopus coronatus; assembly: GCA_030762935.1. Classification (NCBI taxonomy): domain Eukaryota; kingdom Metazoa; phylum Arthropoda; class Insecta; order Mantodea; family Hymenopodidae; genus Hymenopus; species Hymenopus coronatus. The sequence goes on along the minus strand of CM060900.1, from coordinate 279,819,061 downwards.
TTTGGGATACACACCGGTGCTATGAATGTTGCAGTCTGGGATGATTGTATAACGTTATCGTGTATAGATAACTTCCAGACTGCGTTTGTACCACTCTGATTAATAAGTTTTGCATTGAAGGGCATGGTGATGACAGCTGCATCAGAGACGCAATTGAAGATGGTGACAGTCTTGATACTGCCAAAGCAGTCGATGCGGGTGGACTTAATAGTGAAGTTGTTTTCGTTGATAAAACCTCCATGTATGTTGAGGGTCTCTGATGCAGTAAGCCGTATGGATGCCGTAAGGTTGTTACCTGGAAGCAGAAAAATGATGAAAATTAGATGATGGAAAAGAAACTGAATGTAAATAACATAATACCCAGTATAAGAAATAGCTTACCAATATCAAAGAAATCCGTAGAGCACGATATTTCAGGGCGCCTGAGAGTAGTCAATAGGTTCCTTCTGGAACTCGATGTTAAATTTTTCAAAGCCATCCTTTAATGTCTCCGTTCCTTTGTAGATCAGTATGTACGCATCATTTTTGATATCGGTGATGATGGAATCATCCAGGTTGTTAAAGGAGGACGGCAGGAACACCTCTCTTCCGTCTTCAAGTTTGACTACTGTGGATTCACCGCGCTTCGTTGGTTGAACTCTGGCAGATTGGATGACGTAGGGAACGTTGATCTCTAGCTCACACGCTCAGAATACCAGCTGCCTGAGCGCGCTTGTTGAGAAGAGCAAGAGTAAGGTCAGTCATGATGAATAAAGAAGAAAAAGAGATATTACAGTTTAGACTGCAAGGTTTGTTTTATGGATATCAAAGAGAGACCTTAGGAGCGACCACTCTTCGGAAAAAAGCAATACCTGGTGGTTTGAAGACAATTGCTGGTGAACCAAACAGGTACTTTAAATGAATGTGAAGTTTATCAGAAACAGATTCTGTAGAGGAAGGCTGTCGACCGTTAGAATTAAAATGATTGTCTATTTTAAATCCAAGTTGATCAATGAGGACATCCCACTCTTGTAAAGAGTGAAATTCCACAGATTTTCTTTTTCTGCAACTGGCTACGGTGACGAGAACGGTAGGCGATGACACTACGGAGAGGTATTTCGTCTCTGCGTTGTTTAGGAAATGTACTGCAAACCTGAAACAGAGAGATACAAGCAATGCAATCAGAAATAAGAGACAGAAAGAGATGAGAAAGTAGAGGGAGGTAGATGGAGTATTCACATGTTTGACGATCAGACGACAAGTGACACACTGCATGCCCTGATTGCCATGCTTATATGACATCAGAAAGAGGGCGGCAAGATTGCCCATGGGCGGTACACCTTGCATTATGGTATTGGGCGATAAGATTGTCATTGAAGTCGCAGTCGTTAATTTTGAATTTTGAAAAGAAGGTGGATGTCGGTAAGTTACAGCAGCGATTAGACAGATACGCCACAACGTAATGACCGCATGTGGCGGATAAGTTTCCTTGCAAACGACGAACATTATGAGACCACTGAGGTCCACAGCAGCGCTACAAGAAGTGTTTAACAGTAGGTAAGAGGGGTGGTAGTGCATAGCTATCGAAATATTCCCGAACCGCTGTTTTAGAGACGAAAATGCAGATCCAGTACCTACCGGGTTTGGTGTGAGGGTCGGTGTTGATTACCATGGCTATAGGAGGAGTAATGAGAAGTGGATTAGGAATTTGATCGCAAGGATAGACACCGATAAACTGGGGATACTTTCTAAGACAGGACGCAAGTTGATGTGCATTCATGTTACGAGCACCGATCGGTTGCTATCAAGCTCAAGAGTTCTATTGAATTCCGATAAAACGAGAAGACAAATTGGTTCTACTGCTTTTGAATGAAATTCAAGCCTTATAGACATGTTACCGTTGGTTAGACCGGAAATGTAATCGTGACTAGCCGACATATCAGCAGTTAGATCAAACATGAGAGCAGTGAACCGCTGATGATACTCCTCTCTGGATATTGCAATGCCCTTGCTGCTAAAATGTTTGTTTAATACATGAAATATAGAATGGTACGCTGGTAGGAAATCAACTTCCAGAAAGTTGAACTGGAGAACGTGGGAGGGAACGGTGCGATTATTTATAAACAGCTGCATGGCTGCGAGGTTGAAGTGAGAAAAGTTAAACCGATTTTTTATAACATTACCGGTGTATGCTTTGTCGGATGTCATCACCAAAGTGACGCGCCTCGGAACTTTTCCTATGAGTATGTTATTAAAAGAAACACTGGTATAATCCTTAGGGATGCTCAAGCTTTGAAAATCGACATCTATAAAATCGTATGGAGCATTAACCTTACGAAGACCAGCTTCATGTGCAAGCTTAACCGCAGCTGAAGGTTTATCTTTTTTAAGATATAATTTAGCGGATATAATTTCATTGTACCCCTCAAAGTCAGCCTTGTCCGAAATGAGATGAAATTGCGGAGCAGATGGCGTGAGCGTAATAGTAACGTCTACGTTGTTGAGAATTCGTTTTTCTTGGTTAAACAATCCGTGAGAGAGAGGACCTATCATTTGCACAACTTTACTGCCTTTGGTGTATGCAAATCGTGATTTTATTCCCTAATTATTCACAAAATCTGCATCCATATGCCCCGCAGTATCCTTGGGCCATAACCCCAATTTGAGAAGCGAATTCATACCATCATTGGAGTAATTAAGTAGACTTTATAGGTAAGTTCTATAGGGGTAACCCTGTTGGGGCATCGAAATTTTAACATTTTTTAACGCCACCGAAACGTGACTAAATAGTGAGTTTATTGAATTATTAACAAAGGTGACATGTACGGTATCTTCAAGAGGGTTGCCACTGGCATCTACAATTGTAACTGCTACTTCCAACTGTACGTAAGACAAATCCAGATAGTCGTCACCGTTAGAACAATACTGAAATGTGATGGGTGAATTTTGAGAAATAGCATTTTGCGGATTTAGATAAAATATTTCACACTGTTCAATGCTGGTTTGAATAGGTTTTGGTTTAAAAGTCTCCAATTCGGAATTAACGTAAACGGGGGTAGACATGACGAAAATATATCCTGTTTGTTGCTCCGCCTGCTGCGTTTAGAGTTGGACTGTTTCTTTACTCGCTTAGAAACCCTTTTTATCCTCTTTCGCTTGTTACCCGAACCCATCATTGAATCGAGCTTAGCCTCAGCCTTACACTTAAGATTACCGCCAGCCTCTTTTAGACGGTATTTGAGAGTTTGCTTGGGAGATGTTGAAGATGTGGCTATGTCCGCTAAAACATTAGACCCCATTTTTAAAGCCTCGTTACCTACCGCTTTGGCACCACTTTTAAAACCGGGAAGAAGCGTGCGAAACAAACCACCTAAAGCGCTAAAAAGACCGCTAGTCTTTTGAAACTGCGCTCCTGTATATATAATAAAATCATAGTCTCTTCCGGTCTGATAGTAGCGGAAAATGAGATCGTCAGTGGTTCTCATTTTTAGGTCTAAATGATAGAACTAAAGCAGAAGAAAATCCGTCGGCAAATGGTAAACGATTGCCAAAACCATCTCTTAAATCTATTATCACTACGCTGAAATCCTGATGAAGCAAAGGTACCCAATTTTGAGGGAAGAACGACTTTTCCGCCGAAACGCGCTTAGAAGATTCGGGATCATTGTCAGTTACGGTACTATCTATTACTTGAACGAATATGTTACCGACTAATTGCGGTACCACAAGATTTGAGTATACAAATACTTCGTAAGGGATCCCCATATACGGATGCACAGTGTAAAATGGGAGAGGTAGTTGAACCACATCCGTGTTAGGAAGGTAACCCAGCATTGTGGATAACGATGGGGAAGGAATCATTGAGGTAATCAGACGTTTGCTCTTATTGTCTGACGTGGGGGTAGAAGAATAGGAACCGGTATTAGCAGGATGTTCCTGCTTTTTGCTTACCGGTTTTGGTTTCGGAGCATCGCTCTGTTCAAGAAAATCATTTGGTTTGGGCTGGTCAACTGCAATACCGTCAGACACTTCTATGTCTTTATGAACCTCCAGGTGTTTGTGAGGCGTAACCATGGTTTCAGAGCTTTGCGGAGCAGATGGTAATGGTAAATTGTTATTTGAAACCGACTCACCCTCAGACTCTGTTTCCCCCTACAATGTAGACCCTGGTTTTCGAGGGAATGCAGATGACACTCCCATGTCCACCTATGGATTATTCGGCTGTTGAGAGGCCGCAATAGCAGTTGGATTAACGGAAACCTTACCATTAGTATAATTAAAGAATTGTGGAACTAAAAGTTCCGTTTTTATACGTTGATTCACTACTTTACACAGTTTATCGGACTCTTTTATAATACCATTTTTAAAAAATAAACAAAATTTAGTCGTGATACCATGCTCAACATAAGTTCCTTTTACACTGCAGGTGGGTGTAAGATTGTAAAAGCGAATGGGGTGTCTAATTTTAGATAATGATACCTCCCACTGCCCTTTCAGTACAAGCATTTCCGGTAGGTATTAAAGAAACGAGCGGTGATGTTATTTGGAAAACGTTCCATGGATGCGTTACTAACCAGCGTTATGGAAAATGGCTTGCTTTGAATCATAGCTGCAAAACCTCAGACTGTTTGACCCAAGAGTTAAATTTATCCGGATAACCTTTCCACTTCACCAACAACTCCTTACAAGCACCTTTCCCTCTGGAAGCTATAACTTTATCTTTTGTGAAAGTAGATGGGAGAGCCACGTGCTGCAGCTCTTGAGCGTAAAAGATACCTTAAATTTCTTCGTCAGCCAAATCACGAATTCTGTAGACCACCGGGGAGCTTTTGATTACTTTAGATACAACAAATATTTCATCGGTCCAATTTTGTTCGTACTCCTAATCAAATGTCATCTTTTCCTTTGAAATGCCACGTGATCTCCAACCCTAAACATGGGGGTACCGATCGATGCAGGCTTCTGTAGATTGTAGTAAACCTTAAAATGTAGTCTTCCTTGACGTCTTTCAGAGCCATTTTAATAGAGCGGTGATAGGAGGAATTGTAAGACCGTACAAGCAGGGGTTGCATGTTCGTAAACTTATATGTATTGTAGTGGGTGAAATATTTCCACATTTTACTTGTTAGGGTTCTGTAAACCTCTCTACTACAGCAGACTTGACCTTATTATTTGTGGTATAGTGAGATATATTATTATGATTTAGAAACTGTTGGAACTTTGCATTTCTAAATTCGGTTCCTCTATCTGTCTGGAGAACTCTTGGAGAACGTGCGCTTTCAGAAAAAGTAGTTTTAAATGCATTGATTAAATCGTCACCCGATTTGCATTTTAATGGCAAAGCCCAACCGTATTTAGAGAACACATCAATTAAAGTTATAATATACCTATATGGAGCGTTGTGTTTTTTAATGGAATCAATGACGTTTAGGTTGGTTTCCCACAGATCGTCAATGTAAGTAACGTGGTAGTGTTTAGTGGAATACCGCTTTCTTGCTGGTTTATGTAAAGTGTAACTATCCTTGGTCTTAAGGAAAGCTTCTATAGCGGCCTTAGAAGTACCGGTTGCTTTTCGAAGTTTGTCAGCTTTGCCCAACCCCGCATAGTGATCTATTTTATTGTATATGCGATTTAGTACAGTCTCCCATTCTAAATCCTCCGGATCCTGCCTCTGTGAACGCAATTCGTATTCGTAACGATTGGCGAGGTGCGATGCAGTGTGAGGCTTTCTAACTTTTTTTTTCTTCGATGTTGAAGGTAGTGTGGAAGTTTCCGCTACCATGGGCTTTGAGTTTTTCTTTCTTTCTTTTCTTTTTTCTTTTTTTTTTTTTTTGCTTTTACCCGCTTTTGGAGATTCGTTCTTTACTGCATCTACTGATTTAGGGCTTGCTGAACCAGGCAGTCTGGGTTCAGTAGGATGAAGGGTTGCTTCTGGCGTCGGTCATAGTGTCCACAGAAGATCATAGTAGGAGGTTAACTTATGTTTTAGTATGCTCCACTTCTCTTCGGGAGTCATGTGAGCATACATAACACCCGTAATATCGTTAGAGATGGATGATATGGCCTTGCCAATGACGTGAAATCTCTTACTACTTTCAGGTTCAGATCGACACAACAAAATCTGTTTTGCATGTTTCATTCCTACATAAACTTTGAAACTATGGCGCTAGCAATGGTACCAAGAACAGCTAGAAGGAACGCCGGTAAAAATCCACCTTTTTGCATGAGAATCTTTCGCTTCTTCTTTAGCGAAACCTTCTTGTCAACTAATCTTCTCCAACAGGCCTTATGTCTTTTTAAACGATTTTTAACGGTCGATGAAATTGGAACTTTAGCTTTGCAAACGTTAAACACACATTCAGAAATAGCTTTAATAGTTTCCGGCTTAGCTGTGTTTAAAAGTTTTTTTACGAATACCGGGCCTAGCCTTGCTTAAAGCAACAAGGTTTTTGGATTGCTTCGCAATTAAAGGTGATGTAACTTTTCGTATTTTTCTATCCAAAAGAGAAAATGCTCGGTTATATTTATATTAATACCGGAACAAAACAAGAGGGGATTTCACCGGGCAACACCCTGTTCTACAGCGAAAACGGTCTGGTGTATACTGCGTACTGTCCAAAACAAGGTATCCGTGAGGAGACTGCGTGGCGGTTTGAAAAGCCTCTAGAAGAAATTTAGTGTTTCTAGGCTGCATTTGTTGAAACACTTTCTCAATCTGCATTTTATCCCTACTGTTTTTAAATACGTCTATGTAATTAGCGTTTAGAGAAATAGTGCGAAACCTTTTTCCTTGAGGAAAAACATTTTGCAAAGTATAAATAACATCAAAATTTCGTGGTGTGAGGCTTTAGTAAAAAGGTTTGACACATCTGTGGAATCTGTCTCCCACATAAAGTCATCAATTATAACTATGTCACCCTCCCTAATCGAGTGAAGGGGAGGAATGCCTGCATGAGTGTATACGTTAAAAGAACAGTTGTTAAACTCCTCTCCCAAATTAGGTGGGTATTCTTGCGGGTGACACCAGACGGCTCGACTTATAGGTTTGTCAAACATTTGGTTAGCATTTACAAGAAGACGTTTAACAAAAGTAGACTTCCCACACCGGGAAGGGCCTGCCACTTGCATTGTGCTAGGGAAGGAAAATTTCCACACATCCTGTTTAAGAGCCTCCTTACTAATCATATTTAACACGTGGGAGTTCTTAAGTACCCGCTTCACATAATCATGAAAACCAATTCCACTTTGCATCTCCTGTAACGATAGGCCCTTTATCCCAATATTATTTGCAGCAGTTAACCGCCTAATCTGATCAGTGCTTGCTAACGAATCCCTCAAGTTTATTTGCCTACACAAACCCCCACCTTTAATCCTATCCCTATTGGGAGGTATGTCTCTAGGAGAGATATTTCGCACCATCTTACCAAAAGTGTCTGGTTTATATTTATGCTTATCAAATACAACTGCTGCGTCACGCTTGCGTATCCCTCTTTGTGACTTCTTCGCCCGCTTACCCTCTACAGATCGTCTTAAAACCCTCTTTGGAAACGCAGGAACATCTTTCAACTTGATTGTAGCAAGCATGATTAACAATGACTTGTGCATTGCAAAGTCTTTTATATCCATACGGGTATGACTCAAACCTATCTGCCAATACCCGCTTATTAACTGCCATTCGAAAAGATTTGTTGAAAGGTTGAGTTACAACCTTCCATAGGAGTTTTCTAGATATCTGCGTTCCATGCAGGGTTACACATTTCGAATTATCGTTTACCACGATTTCACGCAGAACGTCTGCGTTGACGAGTCTTACGTTACCTGAGTTTAAAGTTATCCCTTTAACTTTACACACCGAATATGTCTTATTACCTTTGGGACACATAACCTCAAAACAGTAGCTCTTTGACCCTGTCGATGCAAATTTTAGTATGTATGCATCGTCGCCATATTTCTGTAGTTCATTGGTCATATCACCCAGAAATGTACCCGTAGCAGGCATCCATTCGTCTGGTTTGAAGGTGGCTATAACAGAATCGGTATCAAAGTAGCATACGCGGGTTCCAAGTTTTTCGAGGTAGGAATACAATTCCAATCGTGCATGAGGGGTGGTGTATGCAGCAATAACCACATTTGCTGTGGGATTTATCTTTGGTGCGTATTCATTATATTTCCACACCATATACATAACATCATCTGAGACAGGCATATATGATTGGACTTTAATACCCGAGTGGTTCAAGAGTTCAAGTACTCTAGATTACTTCTTTACCACCTCACATGTGGGTAAATTGTCCCTTTGTCCATATTTTCCCCAAAAGGAATTCAGCATTAGCTTAGCCAACTCGCGCCTGCCAGGATTATGTTCAATTCTACTTGAATCTAACAGTACTCCCTCCCTCCCTCCCTCTCTCTCTCGCTCTCTCTCTCTCTCTAAAAAGCTGTTAACATATTGCTGTCTTTGCTCATTTGAGGAGCAGTGTGTTGGCCACCCTGATGCCTCAGTCTTTATTTTTAAAAATTGGTTCACATATTCCTCAAACAGTCCTTTTTTGCCCGAATTTGGATCGTACCGTACCATTACATACTCCCATATTTCACAAACCCTTTACGTTTGTTGCCCTTTATGTAGAGCTACCTTAACTACATCTATCACCCACGTGCCTATTAGACACCGCTCGGATTCATCGTGAGTGCAGGATTCACTGTTTTCAGTTTCTGCACACGTGCGACATAAGGGAAACATAAGTTTGCCATTTATTCTTGAAGGCAGCAGATCTATAGGCGGTAAAACTGCACACTTCACCAGTCCAACGTCAACAAGTTACAAATTAGGAAAGTTATCCACATGTATCTTAGGATGACCAATCGGATATGGCTTGGTTTTGTGTACGTAGGGATAAAGACTGCAAACATCGTTATAAAACATTTTTTCTTCTCCCCGGGCTTCGCGATACACTTTGGTGCAATTTGAGCGGCCGCCAAAAAACGCTTCTCTTGGGATTAAGGAAGTGGGAAATTCAATCTCTCGCGCCTTTGCAAACTGTGCAAGTTCTCTATCACTCTGCACCATATTTCTAAATTCACATTCCCACATTTCAATCACCTCGTAATCAGCAGCTCTAATTGTTTCTGTTATCATATCTGTGGTTTCTCTACGCGATGCCATTATTTCACCCCACTATAGTATATTACAGAATGACGGTTGGCAAAGCACTTTACACACCCATGGTAAACACATCCATGGAAAAAGTAGACCTTCCTATCACCACCACCGTACCCATCCACTTTATACCCTAAAATCTTAATTTCTCTTCCTCTGTAAACGCACTGGACAATCCCATGTTCTTTATGTTCTATCCACGACAGCCACAAGCATGCAATACGTGACTGGGTGTCCGCCAATCTATACCCTCCATGAGGAATTGGGATTAAGTCTTTAGGCATAAACCGCTTCCTATAAACGTTCATACACGCGTTCGCTATTATAATGCTTTCTCTAAAAGAATCTATTCCATTTTCTTCTAAAAACTCTTTGCGAAACTTAGCTACAGCCCTACTTAATATGAACACATCCATCTTACAGTAAGATAACATTTCCTCCTTCATGTTAAATGTATAACCTAAAGAAACGCACCGCCTGCGGTGCCCTTAGTAGTTAAAACGGGCGTTAAACACTAAAAAAAATAAAGAAACGCTTTCTTCGTACCACGTTTCAAAAGTCCTTCGTTCGTCTACCAGCATACCGTCTGGGCAGTAATAAATCTTGGCGGGCATGGGACCAACATAATTCTCGTTCTGCTTAATATTAAACAAATAGGGAAAATAACCTTTACATTCCTGCAATTCAAACGTTTTTAGAGAAACGCGATAACGCCATCGGTATGACGTTTATAGAGTCCAAAAAAGTGACATTTGCATAATTTATTCTGTAAATCTGAGTTCCATTTATAATCAGTTCTGGGTTCCATTTTAACTTCTCTACCATGTAATGCAAAATGTATTGCCCATCATACCCTTTTAGATTATGAGCTATGATAATTACATCCTAAGTTTTAAACCTAGGTTGGACTGCGTGCTCTAGTACCTGCTTAACACATTCTTTGGTGTACACCCACTCCTTTACACCACATTGGTTGCAGTAAGTCTGTTTGCTTTGTTCGTTAATACATAAAGAGCATGACTGGTACACAACACACAGATTAGGAACATTCTCGCCTGCCCCCTCGTTTTTACTATACGGTGTGTTTTGGGTGCATTCAAAATCTATAAACATAAAGATAAATAGTTTTTTAAGGGTAGGAGGTTTGTAGGGTTGTATAAAACACAGATGGTTGGCTTCCACATGTGTTTTACAGTTTGTACAATACTTTTCTCCTCACAGGTGAGGCGCTTTTCTACTTTTCATATTGTAGAGTTTGTTGCACAAAGAGCACACTTTCTCTACATCGCAAACAGGTTCGGTCTTGGAATAGTATATTCCCTTCTTTAGGTGTTGATCAAAACACAACTTACCGTTAAAGTCCCTATCACAGGCTTCACACCTCACGTACAAGCTAAAGCTACCGTGAGGATCCTGGTGACACTTGGTACACTGCTTATCGCATTTGTGTCTCTCTCTTTTAGATGTCATCATTGTGTTGCATTGTCTGCAATAGGTTTTGCACCTAAAGCATCTATGCAAATCTATAATAGCAATAAAGTTGCCGTCATGATACAGAAGGTCAATATACTTGTTACTGCTTATATTAGACTTATACAGTAAGTGTTTCCCCGTGTGATCTGCAAAAACGGTGAAGCAGTACTCCTTAAGCTCAGTTTCAAAGGATTTTACGTCATCCACAGTGTATGGGGTATCGACCCGCCCAATTCTTTCAATCAAAGCTAAGGCAGTTTGTTTCTGCCTATATTCACAACGTCTAATAGTTAGGTACTCGTTATTACCATTAACCTTAGCCTTACAGACAGCTATATCCCTGGCCAAACACAAATTATCAGAATTTTTAATAACAATTATTCCTTTATTTTGCTCACATTGACTACATTTTTTGAAACAGGTCCCCACCACCTGCTTTGTCCACACGCAGCATATCTTAATAGAACCTTTGATTAAAAACTCCGTGTTACTTTGCATGACTCTTTCTGTAGCACGCATTATAACGTCTGGGTTAACCTGAGAAAATTTCCTAACACTTATCTTAAATGCTTTCATGTTTTTATTCATATGCGAAATAGTCATCCCCAACCAGCCATGTGAAGTTTCAAGCACGTTTTCGTTCACACATTTTAAAAATTCATTAAACATATTGTACACCCATGCACGTGCATCTGCATTTTCAGACATAGGTCTAACTACAATATCAGTTTCCGAATACCCGGAATACAACCTTTTCATGGTTCTCTGTCTATGCTGCACAATATCAAAAAGAGTTTCGTCACTTACCGACATACCGCCATGTATCTTCAGGCACTGGTATATCAGCTTCCTGCGTAAAATACGGAGACAAATCCTCCTGCTCTTCCATCTCCATTTTCCCAGTTAATGCTAAAGCAAGCACTAGTGTTTATATATATATATATATATATATATATATATATATATATAGATAGATAGATAGATAAAAGGACATGCATTACCTCTTGCCAGCCGCTCTTCGTGACTTCTGCAAAGCAATAGCATTTCGTCCACTAGGTGCTACCTTGATATACCACCGAATCGCATTAAAATACACGTCCTGCCCAAAATTGGAAAAGTTTAATTTCCTTCTTCACACAGAAAAGGCTACGCTCGTTAATTATCTGTAATCGCCTTCCTCGCGGTACACTTCCAAGTTAAGCCCGTTAATTATCTTTAACTGCCTTCCTCGCGGTACGCAACCAGACCACACCCAACAATTACTTTTAATCGACTTCCTCGCAGCGCGCAGCAAGGCTACGCCCAGCAATTACCTTTAATTGCTTTCCTCGCTAGTACGCAGGCAGACTACACCCAACCTTTAAGTGCCTTCTTCCCGGCACACAGCAAGGCTACTCCCTTCACCTTTTTCAGTTTATATACGGCCACGATTTACTCGCACCATCACAGTCTCTCAGCCTGTCCTGTTGTTGCTACGTTGCAGCGAAGTATACCTAGACATTTTATGTAAGTACAGTTTCATACATTTATACATATTATTATTAATGCTCAAAGTTAACAATCATTGTTAAAACAAAAACAACTACAACTGATCTACACAATGTCTAATTACATTTATGTGTGGATCTACACAATGTCTATCTAAATTTATGTGTGTATTTCCTTTTCACTTACTGTCTTTTTATTTTCCTTTTTTACCTTTAGGGACCATTTCCTTTTACCACTTAAATAACGTGTGCTATTGCTCCTATTTAGCAGTGTCTACATTTATGCGTGTCTTTCCTTTTTACTTATTGTCTTCATTGCATTTTACTTATATTATTATTTTAGGAACACTTCCTTTTTATCACTTAAATAACGTAACCTATTATTTCTATTTAGCGGTGGCTGCTGTTCTGCACTGTCTTGCGCATCAATCTCCTTCATGTAAGTGTATATTTGTTCTTATGCTTTATCTGATTATCCATTTATACATTATCCATTTAATCAGTTATATCTTTTGTTTGTCTTTTTCTCATGCAGTGAAAGATGTTGTTCTTCTTCGTCATTCAACATTTATTGCTTTCTTCACTCACCGCAGGGTTCTCTGCTGCAAACTGTTTTTGCGCTGACCTATTGTTTGCTGTTCCATTAATAGTAAGTATTTTCGTTATTATTGTACATTCTAAATTATATGTATTAGGTATTTATAGTGTTGTGTGTATTACAGATGAGAGGTTTCCCATCTCTCCCCACCAAGTCAGATAAGTGCCCTCCTTGTTTTACCATCCCATGTCCCCTATGCAGATCTCCCTTATGTGCAGGCGAAGCTTTTAAAACTTTTATCACCCGGACCCCTATTGGTACCTATATACCTGGAGTAACATTTTAGGTGATTTTTCAACTCACAATATATTCTCATTTATTCGGCAGAAAGGAGTACAAGATAATAAATTTAAGATTTGTTGCATTCACTGTAGATACGTATTTCTTTTTCATTTAAAATATGTAAAAGCAACTCCACTCGATCTGCATTTGCCTTTATGGAAACGCAAGGTGCGATGCTTTAGACTATTTTGTCATAATTTCGAACCAAGTGCCCTTAGCGAGAACGTGTGCTGTTTTGAAATTGTGAACAACAAATTATCCCAAAATCTATAGGAGGACTACGCGGCATTTACCACCAAATGCCCTCTATGGTTTTATCACGCAGAAAAACCTCAGCATGCTCCTTATAGCCCTTATCGGGAATGGGATGTGGGCAGGTGGTATGCACATCAGTGTGATGGTAATATCCTCTAAAGTATTTTTTTCTCTTTCTTTATTTTCAGAAGTCTTCCCTACGGTGTTTTTCCCATAAATGCGAAAAGTGTAACACTCTTTTGCGTGGGCCGCAACATTACTTCCTTAGCGCTTCTAGTTTTAAACCTGCCACACCATTTAATAAATGTCCCAATTGCAACAACTTTTGTACACCTGTTGTAGCCAGTACGCCTCATAATACAACCTGTAAGAGGGTGTACTGTGATAGCTGTCGTATGTATTTATGCATTGCAATGCCACGTTTTCTCGCTGCAACAAGTGGCGACATTTGCTGCCCATATTGTCTATCTGATCTATTTATGCTTTAAAGGCTTGTTTTTACAGATGTCTGCTCTTCAACTTAGATCCGGTCCTTGCTATTCTCTCTTTTGCACACGGTGTAATATTAGATTTTGCACCGCTAGAAACCCTCTTAGCACTCCTTCTGGAGTATGTCCAAATTGCCAGTGCTTTGCCGGCTTTGATGTACAGTACGCCTTCCGGAAGATTCAAATTGTAACAGGACGTGTTGTCCGCAATGTGAATTTTCATTTTGCCATTTTGTTAAGTTCTGTGTAGACAACCATAATTGTATAATAGCGTGTGGTAATTGTAATGTGCTTTTAGGTGAATAACGCGTTTTTCTTATTTCTTGGTTGTCATCGTTTTTCCAGATTATGGCTCTACTTCCCCACTCTCTCAACTCCATTCTCACATCCATCAATCCCTTCTACTTTCCTGAAACATCAAAATATCTCTTTCTTTCACACTTCTTTCCTAACTACTCCTTTTTCGAAACCTATTCGCCTGCTTCATATCTTCCTTTCTGGAATGTCCTAACGCGCATCATAGTTGAGTTTGGCCGCGAAGATGTTGCGCGATACTTTCCGATTCTTTTTGTACACAATTGTGTCTACCGTCTGCAACGTTTCCTCACTATCTCTCACCATCATTATTTATAAACATCACTCCGTGCTCAAATTCTCGATCCCGTTCCTTTCTTAAGTAAGTTTTTATATCGACCAGCTACATCAGTGGTATATTGATCCTTTACCGTCTTCCACTTACGACAATATAACTTTTACCCATATTACAAACAGATGGTATGACCCGCATCACAGATGTGTAACGTGGGAAGTGCAATGTGATGCTGAAGAAACATTTATGCTTAATACAGTGTTTCTTGTAAGTGCATCAGATGAGGACGTTACATATTCCAATTCATTGTGCGATACATTACATTCGGTTCACAGGTCGCATATATGTGAGGTACACCAATTTAGTGTTGCCTCATCGCGTAGCAGGTTGGCGTCTCCACTATTATCGCGGTGTAACCTCATGTACTGCAAAAAATACCCACTTTTTGGCTTGCTATCACAAGCACCAATGCTCTCGCGATTGCACGTGCATTTTATGTTTACCTTATCCCGTTTCCTTAAAGGCATTGGCGTACAAATCTATTGTTGCACGTTGGGCATTTTCATATTCTCCAGTTCCGTCACATGCCCTTATAAATGGAACACCATCTCCAAGCCCACAACCAGAAGTATCACCTTCAAGCTCCCCAACAGCAGTAGGAGCAGCAAGCCCAGCAGAAGGATATCGCCAATGATCCGCAGTTCGAACTCCATCTGGATGAGTTTCTGCAAAAATGCTCTACGGTCAGCTCAACCTTCAACGATCAATGTAACGCTTCTTCTTCTTCATCATCTACATCGTCAACTGCTACCATATTTCCACAAACTACAGATTCTTCTTCTACAGCGTCAACACCATCCATAGCCTCCCAAGCTAGCGAATTTAATTCTTTTTATAATATCTGCTCGTGCCAGCAAAATTATGTAAATGTCGTAGAGCATCAAATTAAAATACTAAAATTGAAATACCCATAGTTGCGTCATGGGTATGACGCATTAGGGTTAAAATCTAAGGTGATAACTAGTAAATCAAAATAGACATCTAGCAAGAGGGAGGTTCGTATTTCACCAAAAGATAAAAATAATTTTCAAATTTCGGTTCCATCATCATCATTTGTATAGCATGTCTTTTATAACTAAACTTTTTATTTAAATAAATCATTTAATCTAAGTTTTGCTTACTTTATTTTCACCGGTATTCAAAGTTTTCATCCTCCTCCGCTTCTTCCTCCTCATTTTCCTCTTCTTCTTCTTCTTCTTCTTCACAATTTCCATCGCTATAGGTATCTCCGTAGTTTTCAAACTCTAGGTCCTCATCTGAAATCCTCCCGGTGCAAGCCTGACCAAGCTTTGTTATTAAATCTTTCAATCCTTGCAACTCCGCATACATCTTATCCACGTTTACCTTTATTTTCCCAATCAATCCCTGCTGTTTTGTAACATTCTCTTTCTTTCCTTCCAATTCCTTTTTTATTCTTTCTAGAGCCTCTTGCATATGCTTGAGCTCAGCATCTTTATCGTTATTTTCCTTTAGTGCAACATCCAACTCCCTATTTATTATTTTCACACTATCTTCGCAATCCTTTCTCATTTTCTGCCTTACCGAATGTATACTTTTCTTACACCTATCCGAAGCCACCTTTCGTAACTTATCTATTGATGTTCGACCTGCCTCCCCGCTTGACTCACATTCAGAGCTAAGTTTCAAGTTACCCTTTGCGCTCCATCGTAACCCTCTTTTAACCCTACCCACCATCTTTCTACCTCCTATATCCAGGTTCCACTCCTTGCTCCCGCATTCTCCAAATAAATACACAAATCTTTCCGTCAAATAACTGTTGACCTCGTTCATAACACTATATGCCAAAATTAATTCGCTTTCCTCTGATGTCAACTTCCAATTCAGATCCAATCCTTCCGTCAAATTAAATGAATCCATCATCATGGTGTAATCTAACAACTCTACCAATACAATCTCATTAAAATCTGTTTACATTTGTACCGGTGCACCGTAATATCTACATTTCTCACCCTTTCTTTTACCTTTAATACATTTGCATATCTCGTTCACCACAATCCCTTTGGGCTCTCCATATGTCCTACTTCTACATTTCCATAATCCATAAATCCACATCTCTTCGCCTTTGCGCACCTAGTCACAGGTTTTATACATCTGTAAACGTTCCTTAAACCTTCCATGTTTATTATTGTCGCATTGTACCTACACTCAACCCCTTTTTTAAATTCACAATTGCAAAGTGTTGTAAGTTCGTGGTCTTTTTTGCACATTTTGCGCACCTAGTCACAGGTTTTATACATCTGTAAACGTTCCTTAAACCTTCCATGTTTATTATTGTTGCATTATACCTACACTCCACCCCTTTTTTAAATTCACAATTGCAAAGTGTTGTAAGTTCGTGGTCTTTTTCGCACATTGTCGCGTTGTTTAACTCGCCTGTAATTTCATCCAACGCAAATCCACACCGTCCAAAACTGACACAGTTAACTTCTCCTGCTACTATCCCCACCAAGAGCACCAAAAGCCACAACCCCTCCATCGTCTTATAAGATATTTCGCTTCTATTTTTTTTTTCCTCTTTTATACCGCAGACCCCTCCTTCTGCCAAATAACGCCCCCTCCTCATTTCCTCCAATCATCTTCCTTCCTTGTTTTATATAGACTATATTAACCTTTATCCTGGTAGTTTTTCGTGTTATTCATAATATTAGGTAAGCGCTACGAATTAATCAATCATTAGTATAGGTTACAATTATTTTTATTCCTTCTTATCCTCATCCTCCTTTTTACAGAAATGTGCGACTATTTATTCAAATTTCTGAAGTGCTACCGTCGGCTTCAACACCTGTCGTTCGATGAACGATTAGCCATTGCAACAGCGGGTGAACGATTCCTTAGAAAATACCCTCCTACAGATGTGGACCAAGTATGGGGCTCGCTAGATCCGCCTTCAAAGGATGCTTTCGCCCCATTTAGAAGGTGCACTAAACATTGGAACCAATCATTCCAGAGGGTGCATATGGACGGACCTGCACCTTTAATCTCTGACTGCTTTTTTTGTGTTCCGAAAAAATCGGATGATCTATAAAATTTTTACAAATAAATTTGGCAACGCTGCGGTAGACAGAGTTGGTGAAGCGGGGTCACGTGGTCAGCTCCTTGCTCCCCTTGACACTTCTCCAAACAAAAAAATCCACTTCCAGCCTCCCCACTAATCCAAAACCCCAAAGCAATACCACTTCCGGTATTGTCTGACCTTCACTTCCGGAATTGTCTGCCCCTAAACACAAAGGAGTAATTTTCTGACCCCGACTTCCGGTTTTGTCTCCCGAGGGTCCATACTACTCATTTTATTGGATATGTTCTGGTAATGACGTTTGTACCTCCTTTTTGTAGTTTCTCAATATGTCGTATTGCTTTACTTACAGTTCTCTTATAAGTTCTCTGACAGCCGAAATTAGTTTAGAGCGAGTGTTATTCAGCTTTTTAGTTTTCTAATGCGGGACACTATTGCGATGTTTTAACATTCCTGTGCTCAATAGACGCTAATGACCTTGGCTGCCATTTGCGCGCTAAATCGAACTAGTACTACGAATTTAACCACAGTATAATTTTTTCACTTCTTTTCATATGCCTGTAACCTGATTCCTGAGCTTTGTTTCCATCTGCAGTCTGTAAGTGAGCTTCCCATTTAATGGGCCATATTTCTTGCTCTGATTTTCAATTTTTTGTTCATAGATTGCATCTCTATTTATTAACTTTAGATATTCTTTACGTTTTGTCACATTTTCTATTTTGTTTTGATTGAGATGTACTTTAATTGGTTAACGTTCTGATTTTTCCTGATCATTTCTTTTTCACGAACTCATTTCATGGGTATTTATATAGAGTTCATATTTTTTAATGTTTCCACAAGACATTTTTATAGAAAGTGAGTGTACATTGCAAACTGTTTGATTGCTTTAGTTAATGCACTGTTGAATTAATCCATTAATTTACATTGGTGGCCTCAAAGACTATTGTCTTCGTTTTAGTGTGACTAGAGAAGTAGTTACACTTTTAACATTATTTCTTCCATGTCATTTATTCCTCCTCATATTAATACTGCATCATTACTAGACCAGTTTGCAGTTACCTTTGTGGCAATTTCAACAGTTAATTTTTACTTGCTGTAGGTTTTAAATGGCCTGCAGTATGGAAGAGCGAGGCAACAGTTACGAGAGTTAACAATAACTAGAACCTTGCTTCCGTTTTGCGATTAAACTGCCCTCAGTTTACTTGGTTACCTTTCATACTACTTCACTTGGCAGCTATATATTACCACTGGAATCCTTTGACCATTTAAGGATTCCTCCGTTTCCATATGTGATGCCAATGATTCCATTTCTTTGCAAATCCACCTATATATTTTAGCCTTCAATCCAAAATGCATGTTTGCCAAAACATGTCTGCTTGTAATCAGAATATATTTTTGCACATAAAATGAGGTAGACAAGCATATATACAATGTTAAGAAAGGATATAAATTCTGAGGGTCAGAATCACAATACTGGCAGAGTGAATTTCTGATTAACTGAGTAACCAAAAACTGTAGTGCTAACTATACCATCAAGAATACGCTATGGTGGATTCTGGTCATTAAAATAGAGGGCATATAGAGACACTCTCATTGCTAACGGCAGCAGTAACAGAATCTATTGGGAAGAGATAAAAATGCAAATGCAAACATTCCCGCATGACTATGTTGAAAACATGGTGAAAACCCTTTTTTGCTGTCTTACTCGCTTCTAGTACTCATTGAGTACAACTACCATGTCAGCTGTCTGAACAGTACACTCATGAAAATACTTCTAACCCTTTCTTGTGATAAATCTCGTACTGTCATATATGGTGTTGCATGAAACTTCTTAAAATGATAAGTAATTCCAGAAATGATTCTAAAATATAGAATAAGTCACGTGTAGACATGAAGGTTGTTTATGCAGCGTAACAAAATATGAGGATTGAAACACATATTGTTGACTACTCATGAAATATAATAAAAGAATAGGATGGATTGTTGTGTGACAATATCCGAAGAGCTGAATTATTTAGGAATGCAGTCATATATAAGCACTGATTTGAGTAAAAATATTATGGTTTGTTTGCTTCGTTTCGTTTTTAGCTATAATAATGTATTACAAATTGAATAGTATACATAATTCAATTTTTTTCTTGGTATAAAATCCATATGTGGTATGTACATCTCTGATACAAATATTTATTTAAATCCATGAAACGGCCACCACGTGAAGACCTACTTTTTCATAAATGAATATAATTTAGGGGGAAGTGTGTCATTTAGTATTTTAATGTTGTCATTTAAGCATAGCAATTCATTCCATATTCCAACGTCAGCTAGAAAATCACGCCACAAAGAACCATACAGTTGTTTTCTTGAGGAAGGTGCCTGTATTTCCTTCATTACCGACTCTGATTCAGAATTTGTGGAATCCACAAAAAATCCAGTGGCACAGCAAATGGTAAAAGATCTTGTAAGACATTTAAATTACACAGAAGCCAAGTCTGAATTCTTGTCAATTCAGCTATTTATTGCAACCAGATTGTCAATATATCGAAAAATTTAACATAGCTTATCGACACATAATTGTAAATACAGATATCGTAGTTATTGCAATAAATTGAGTGCGCTTTGCATCAGGTAAATAGACAAAATTTCCCAGATAACCATTATTTATTTATTGAGTCTTCAAAGTCACTTATAAAAGCTGAATTACTACACAATGGTAAGAAACATATACCCTTTGCCACAAAGTGCTTATATACGAAATATGGAAGGAAGATATTAAAAGTGTAGAAAAATAAGTATCATCCTATTATCAGTAAATTGTAGCGATCACGAATGCCACACATGTGGAGACCTAAACGTAATTGGTGTATTAACTAGAATGCAGCCGGGATCTACGAAATATTGCTTCTCGAATGAGTAGACTCTCGAAACACAGTTATCCATTACCTACATACATACATACATACATACATACATACATACATACATACATACATACATACATACATACATACATACATACATACACACACACATACACACACACATACACACACATACATATATACTTACACACATACACATATACACACATTCACACATACATACATACTTACATACATACACACACACACTCAAACGCTCACACAGAGTAAGTATGCTACAAAACTTGGCCGTCAGGCGCACGGTCCATCTACCGGTCATGTACTGTACACTTGGCTGGCAGTCGCACGCCCGCCACCCAATCACACGCATGGACGACAAATAGTGTCAAATCATATTAACATCAGAATAAACACAAAACATACCTTTTCACAGGAGATGCAGTCCATTTGAATCAATGCATCTACCGCATCTTCTGAGGAAATTTTCACTCACTTGCAAAATAGCGTTAATTTATGACCTAATATTTCGTTTTAATTCTTCCAATACGTGGAAATTAGTTTTGTATACTTTATTTTTCAAGTGACCCCATAAATACGCATATAGTAAGATTACGGGGCCGAGCGTTCCATAAACTCTTAATAATGGTTCTATCCTTAAAGATGTCCGCAATAAACTGTAATGATTGATCAGCTGTGTGTGCGGTGGCACAATCCTGCTGGAAATAACCAGACCAACATTCAATGTCCATTAGCTGCTCGAAACATGGTGCCGGTATATTATTTCTGAATCTTTCTGCATTTATGAAACACTCATGAAAATAGGCTCTATTTTTGTATGCTTTTATTACGCACCATACCCCGATTTTTTGATCGTGCAAGGGAGTTTCATGAAGGAAAATGTGTTTGTCTATAGCATAATATCGGCAGTGTTATGATGACACATGACCATGTAAATTATACCAAGCTTCGTCACTGAACAGTATTAATCGAGGATCAATTGTTCCATCATGAACATTCACTCAATATCCAGTTAAAGAAATTCACCCCACTCTAGTGAACACGTGGTAGCAATTTCTGGACAACAGTAACCTTGTATGGATTGAGCTTTAGAAGTTTTGTGGTTTCTATGCTAAGCTTTCAAAATGTCACTTCCTTGTGCAAGTTGTGTAAGAGATTTTCAAGGTCACCGTTTTAACCTTTCCCCGATTTCGTCCAATTTATGCTCCGTAACCACATGCCAGTTTACCTTTCTTTTCCTGGCACAAAGTGATCCCTCTCCCTGAATTTATTTACAAGCAAACGAACGGCCTCTATACTTGGAACACACACGCCAGAAAATTTAGTTTCGAATTCCCTTACAACTTCCTTACAAGATAATGTAAGCACATATGTGTTGTACATAAAAACTCTTTGTGGTGTTGTATACTGCATTTTGAAAGCACTTCAAGCAAAACCAAACACTTCCAAACATTCCTAGTGTTATTCATGTGGTAACTGGGCTAGAGCAAATAAAAGCCTGACGCACTGTGACGACAGAACGGATGTAGGACGAGCAAGTAGGGAAGTGCAGTGAAGGTGACATGGGTCGTGCACCTGAAGGCCAAGTTTTGTAATAAACGTGCCACATATATGTGTGTGTATGTGAGTGTGTGTGATCTAACTTATTATGTCCACCTTTATGTCAATAACACGCCATGTTTAAAATATCCTACGCTACAATTGATATGCAGTTCAGAACTTTAATTTAATTTGCTCTAATACTATGCTTCAGTTTTCAGACTCTGAATATGTATGTCATTTCTTACTGTGAAGTATTTATTTTGATAATTCTTGAAATATATTATTAACAGTGAGCAACATAATCATATATTCAATATTGATTTTTAAAAAAACCAAAATTATGTCAAATAATTGCTGCCATCTCGCTTAAAAACAGCCCTGCTCCCTTTACATGATGGTATAGATATGAGGTATGGCAATCATGAGCTTATTAAACTATTGCATAGCAGTAAAAGTTAAAGAACACATTAGATTGTAAAATGCAAGCAGACAGAGAACCTGCAACTCCTCATTGGTTCTGGTACACCAATCATGAGCTTCGACCAAATATTAAACCCTCAGGTATAGAGCCAATTTAAGCATTGGGGTTCTTAAACCACAGATGCTCTAAGTATTATTGCGGAACACTATTATAATTGCAGTTGGCAAACTTGCTGTTTGTGCAAACATGTTTAATGTTTTATAAATGTTTAAATTTATAATGATATAGATATAGGGTCCCATATTTATTGCTTTGCAAAGGCAGAGGTTCTTTTATGCACTTGTTTGTTTGTTTTTGTACGTTATATCATTTATGGTTTCCAATTTCATGTGTAATTTGTGTACGTATTTTATTCTGTATTTACTTTTTATTTATGTAGTGCTACTGTTTTGCTTTACTACGCAGGTATGGCAGTGTGGCGGTAGTATAGAAATAGCACCGTGCTCTCATGTAGGCCACTTATTTCGAAGATCATCGCCATACTCATTTCCTGGTGGAGTAGCACCTATTTTATATTCCAATCTGGCAAGAGTTGCTCTAGTCTGGATGGATGAATGGAAGGAATTTTATTTTAAATTCAACCCTGGTAAGATGTGTCTCTGAAGATAAATGACAACTTTTGCTATATGCTGCTTCAATTTATCTAATGATCCGGTTAGGATATTATGAGCACAAAATCATATTAGTGCTTATCTTACTTTGAACACTGTGTTGTTGATTGTAGCTCAACATAGACAAGTATTTGTGTGAATGTTTTTGTTTTCTAGGAATGCAGTATGGTAATCTGAAAATACTAAACTAAACGAGTGAATGTTTTCCTGAAGTAATAAATAATTCGATATAAATGTATTCAAGTGCTTAAGATGTCAAAGAAAAACCAGATAAAAGCAAATAATAGAGATGTGTGAAAACTATGAACAATAGTTAAAGTGAAAAAGCAAAACATTATACATTATGTTTGATCCATCTCCAAGCCTTTTCCAAAAATAGAGACTTACAATAAAGAATTTGACTCTTCAGCATCACTGAGACACATGCCGCACTTCCTGCTGTGATAGGACATATATCTGTCATTAAAATGAATCAATGAAGCACCATTTTTGCTTAGATGAATAGCAAATTGTTATAAAAGTGTTACTGCTTTTGTAATGCAGGCACCCCAAATGACGGGTTTGGGTTGTACTCATACTCACCCTTGACACTGAAACCCTATGGCTTTTTGTATTATCTCCTGTAACTATTGTTTTAGTTATAAGATCGTGTTCCTTAATTTCGGGACAGTGATGCCCTGCTAAGATTTAGCTAAAGAAAACAGTCACTTGCTTTTATCAAACTTACCATGAACCTATTGCAGGTAGATGACTGGCGGAACAGTTATTTTATTATACTGTCTCTTTTAGTAGTATTTACGAGTATGTTTCTGATATGAGGTTACAGATACGTTCATAGCTTTTATCTTATTTGATGGCCTAACATAATTAATTGCAAAAATAATAATCAATACAGTAAAAACACAACATCCTTAACTTAATCACTGCAATCTTGATAGCATTCTAACGCTAATGGTGTGCAAATTAATTTGTAATGAAAGGCTTTCATGTTTATAGAAGTGAATATGAACAGGCATCTTGGTATCATGCCTAAAACAATTCGAACTGGCATGGATTGACGTAGCTGTAATTTACTTTTCTGAGTGAAGAACTTTTCCGCAAACTAAACGCTTATTACGCCACTTTATATAACTAAGAATAATTTCACCTAAGTAGGCATTAATGTGGGAGTTGAGGGCATCGTGTTGGAATTCTTTCTGTTCCAAGCATTTTAAAATGGTACACCTCACTCTGTGCCAGAAAGGGAAACCATTATTGTTGGCAAGTTCTTACCCACTGCATACACAGAGCGAGCTTGCTTGTTCTAGTACAAGTTGCTAATTGCTCTTATAAAGTACGTTCTATTGATATCTCATCATGTAATGTTGGTAATAGTTTTATATTAAATTTTTGGTTTGATGAAACATAAATTTTCAGGTTAGATTTTAATAAATATTTCACACCGGAAAATGAAGCGAAGCATTGATACCGAACCATCCAAAAATTGTATTATCTGTACATCTCATCTCTCCAAATAAGACTGTTATGAAAACTGGAAACATCACATTATCTTCACTAGAATGTTGTGAATGAAATCTCTGTTCAGAGGTAGTGGCAAGCAGTAGTACTAAACGCCTATCTTTAGGTTACTGCACATGTTCCTAATGTTAAAAGCATTTGTTTCTATCACATATGTATATGTGCAACTAGGCAATAAGGTACTTCAAGGCCCCTGGGTATTACTGCTTTCCAGATGTCACAATGGATAATAAATGTTTTCTGTTCTCTTTTCTGTTGTAATCATATATATTTCTTATTTCTGTATTGAGCATAGCAGGTTTGTCTGTGGAATATTCTGTCAAACAACTCAAATGTATAAATTAAAATTGTTCCTCAAAGATGCAAAATAAGTTCTAGTTGTTACCCATATGAAAAATGCCTTCTAGTTGAATTTCTACTCCTCAGGAGGATTTTGCAAAAACTTCAAATGTTATCTTAAGCTTTGTTAAAATACTTGAAAGATAAAAGGACACAGAATGTTTCCTACAGCTTGCTGGTTTCTTCTGATTCCCTTATTACCCAAGAAACAAAACTGCCTAAGAAACATACAGACCAGGTGTTGTAACAATAATAAAATTGTTCAGTATCCCTGGAAAATAACGACATCTTCCTTGCACTGTTGAGCATTTATTGTAGCCTTGGCCGACTTTAGTAGACATACGTATATTACAGTCCATATTTGTGTATGAAATGTGATAAATGTAAACATATCAATTTAGGTCGCATACGTGGTGGAGTAGTTAGGCCCCACTCCCCTACCCTAAGCAACCCAGGTTCCATCCCAGGGAACTGCATGTGGGATTTTTATTGGATAAAGCGGCATCTAGGCGGATTTTCTCCGTGATCACGGGTTTCCACGCTATTCCAACATCAGTTTTTCTATCGTCCATTTCGCCGTCATTTCATATCATACACTTTCTCATTGTCATATGGGTTGATCTCTTGTTCCGAATATTTCATTCTGCAATTAAATGTTGTTGCTCCTCGATAGGCTTCGGACCGTCGGCACTCAGTTTAAGTCCATCATACAGGGAAAGTAAGGTAAGCTAAGCTGTAGTCACTTTGATTACTTATTTTTGAATTTGTACCATTTATATGTACTTCTTGACATCTAAGGCGTTGACTTTTGTACAATTACTCATCTGATGTAATACTTAATCATTTAACTATTTTTTGTTGATATGGCCTTTTCACAGCGCATCACAAATACAGACATCTTTGATTTAGAGCTAGAGTGTTATAGCGGAAAGCCACAGCGGCAGTCAAATAACGCTTATTTCTACAAAACATATTAGCAATATGTGCAACTTTGCTACCCGCTTTGAAATATTTCCAGTTATAAGTACCTTTTATCAACATATCGCTTAAAGTTGTTGATTTGAAGTTACAATTGTTTACCTAAATATCTTATAGTTAATATTGCACAGTTTTTTTAATTAAAATATTCAATTTGAAGCTCTTTATGATTCATAAAGTTCCCTCGTTTAAAATCCACTATGTCAAGCTCTTTGCAAATTATTTCATTATTCACTTAATAATATTTGATATTGACTTAAATATAAAAGAACTCCGTGGCACAACAGCCCGAAATCGAGCCGACTTACCAACCGGCCGCTGCTTCTCCCGTCTCTGCCCATTGCAGGCTTCATGGATTGCGTACAGCACTGGAGAGTGAGACCTCCCGGCCGGTTGCTGCAGTCAACGCAATCTGGAATGGCTGCTTTTATCTCAAGTAGCTCTCCAATTGGTCCTCCAAGGACCTTACTAGGCTGAATGCACCCAGGACCAGATGTCCCGGTGGGAGAAAAACCCTGCTACGGTACCAGGAACCGAACCCGTGTGTGCCGCTTCGTAGGTAGCCGCGCTACCATCACACTAAACAGATGATTATTCATGTAAACATTTTTTCTTGATATTATTGATCTACAAATTCCCGTTACTGGATTAGTGGATCGTTTTGGTTTACCATGGTGTGATTCCTAATGAAAGTAATGTACATGATTTTCCACACTTTTAATGCTCGTATAATGTTTAGAAATTGATTTTGTTCTTTAGGTACGGCATTGATTCAGTATTTCAGTCAGTATTATTATAATTATTATTATTGTTGTTATTACTACTACTGTTACTATTATTATCATCTTCAATATTAGTATTACTATTATTATATTGCCATTATATCCATTTTATCGTCGCCAATGTTACATAAATAGTACTTATTTATTAATACTATCTTAGTTTCTGATTAATGTCTTAAAGACAGAAAAATATTGCTGTAACTTAAGTTTTGTTGGTACATAGGTGCTGCAGAAGTTCGTGATAAGCAGAACGTTAGATCACGAATGAAACTTCGTGAAAGACTCAAGTGTAAAGGTTTTGAGTGGTATCTCAACAACGTTTGGCCGCAGCACTTCATGCCTAAAGATGATCGCTTCTTTGGCCAGGTAAGGAGACATTTATCAGTGTACTACTTTATAGAACTATGCTTTATAGATGTCATTGAAGCTCCGGAATGTAAAGGGTCAGTGATTCTTCCTGACTTTGAAGTTACGGCATTGACAACAAAGCAGATGTGCTTCAAACCCCAGCTCGTAATACTACTTCTAAATAAAAGAAAATCGCCTAGCAAATTAGCATAAAAGTGGTTAAAACAAATGAGGAAAGTTGTTATCATGGAAACAGAAACGTTGACTAAAATATTTGTGTCGCTAGGGTAAAAAATAAGTTATAGAAAATCAAAATTAGGATCCATTTACTTACAATTATTCCCGTTCCAGCTCGAGTCTTAATTATCTGGATCACACTTTCATTTATTCTCCTCTCTCAGCTTAAAGTGGAGCTCTTTCTCGATGTAAATAGGCTTTAATAAGTGATTCGGTGCTCTCTAGGAATAGCGTGGCAGAATGTGTGAATCCTCTTTGTGATGAGAATCTCCGAAGAGATTTATTTTATTCATTTTATTTCGTCCCGTGGTGGAACACTTGAACTCAAATCAATATATTTAATTGAGTCTAAGCCAATCATTAAGGTTTTTGTTGTAAATAATATGTAGCCCTGGATAATGTGCAATGGTAAGATGTATAAAAAATAAAATTACGATTGAAGTACATATGCATTAACGTTAACGCTTGGACAGATTAAAATCCGGGCATTAATTACCTGAAGATTTTTAAAAAGGTCGTGAAGAATTTTTTCTTTTGCTGAAATACACCCATGTAGATGGGTTTGGGGTTCAAAATGTTGGATTTTTCAATTGCCACAAACTTTACTTTATGATTACTGATACAGTCTCAAGCAATAATAGTTCCATGATTCATTATGTCAACTCCTCCGTTTTTTTAATCACCTTTTCTTCTCTTCAGCATTATAAAATTATCCCTTTCGTTTTGTAGTTAGTTTTGAAATCCTGTAAGCTTACTATTGCTGTAAAAATATCAATATTTATAGACTGAAAGATACATTAGCGAAACAAAGTAGTTTGGAGAATTGTGTTAGTATAATTATATTATATTTTTGAGACTGCCTAAGCAATTACCTGGCCCTGCCGTGAAATAGCCGGTGTCTCCGGTTTCAATAACTCGATCAGGAAACGTAAGTTAAAGCTTCTCTGTTTTCATTGACTATATGGATAAGTCTGGGAATAAAATCTCATGAAGTAGAAGGCAATAAAGATAGTTTCTTTGTCATGAAACCAAATCTTCAGGTAACTTCTTTGGCGTATGAAAAACTTGCAAGGCGCAATTTAAGTCCCCTAAAATTTTAGAGATCTTCGTTATATTCAAATTCATTTAATGGGCCAAACAATGAACGAGCAGAACTTTGAGATATACTTCTGTAGTAATTGACGTCCATTGCGATAACTGCTCTTCACAAATGACGCATTATATGTCTAGGCTTTAGCTTGTTCTCACACTTATTTATTTATTGAAAACAATAACAACTCTCCGTATTTACCGGCTTCTCAAAAGGACAGGATAAACAACAGAAATTGCAAATGAACTATCTAAAAAAAAAGTAGGAATAAACTTTAAGCTCTTCTATAAAGATAACATAATAGTAACAGTTTTCATTAGTATGACAATAGAAAAGGAAACTAAAAGGTAAAAAAACAATATTAAATATAATATAACATTGATATACGCTAAATAATTTTAGCAAAGGAATATAGACCGTAGAAATTCTAGAAATTACTTTATTGACCTAAATGAAAAGCGCTACTGCCGTATTATTAGCGCTCATGTCTAAACACAAAACATTAGGGTAAAACATTTGATATTTCAAAAATGATGCCTACATCTGATATTTTTCAAGCAATAACAGTTATAAAATCTGTGTTCTGAAAATCATGGCTTTCATCTCTTAGGGCATCTGCTGCCAAACTACATCATTTGAAATGATTGCTGATATTCCGCGAAAAGTTGTAAGAGTATGTAAATGTTATTTTAAGTGGAAGCAGACTCTGCACTTCCAATAAGGAATTCCGATAAGTTTTCTTATTTAGAGACCGTATGCTAATTATGAGACCCACGAAGGAAGTATCATTCATCCGACTATTTCATACTCTTTTGTTCTAGTTTACCCTTTCGTTACGTAACACACCTTCAGCCTTTCGTTGCGAATCCAAAACAACATTGATTTCCTTTGGAGTTCCAATAAGGGTACTATTAAAAAAAAAAAAGACAGACCGACTGGCAGACGGATGCATTCCAGATGTTCCATGGTTCTTCACTGAAATATTAAGATGGTTCCTTTTCTTGTAATCTTGATGACTCAAAGCCCTTTTTTCTTAGTCGAGATTAACAAATAAAAATATGTTCACTGCACGATAGCCCGGGTTCGATCCTATGTGACTGCATGTGGTATTTGTAGTGGGCAGAGCGGCACAGAGGCGGGTTTTCTTCGGGTTCTCCGGTTTCCCCCATCATCACATACCACTGGTGCTCCGATTTCAGTCCATGTATCACCAATGTTATCGCCTCCGGTGCTATATGTTGTAAAAGCGGGCGTTATACCGTAACAAAAAAACATGTTCACTGCACTGCTCCAGCAAAACCAATCTAAAATTTCAATCTGGTCTATTCAAAAATATTCCTCTAAATTGGAACCACGTTTGTCTTTTTTATTATTTGATATTTTCCGATTAAGTATCCGTAGATCATTAAAGATTACTTGCATTTCTGTATAAGAAAGAAATATAAACTATTTTATTAGTTTTAATACAAATTTATGAAGCAACTTTTAATGCTGGATACTCCATAAACGTAAACGGGAAAGTCGGAGGTGAGAGACCAGACGACTACAATAAAGTGAAATCGCTGAAAGGGGAAACAATACCTTGTCTCCCGTAATGTAGTACGAGGTTGAAGGAATGGAACGCATGCACAATCTGAGTCTGACTTGCAGGCAAGGTGTGACCAATGCCTTCCTTGTCCAATTGTCTCTCCGCAACACTTGCTTAACTAACTCTCGAATCGCAATGCTTGAAGATATTTAAAAGTAAGAAATAAACTTTTTTTTTGGTAGGGGGGCATAGGCACACACTACTTGTACGTCCAGATAAAGCGCCACTTTTAGGTTTCCGTGAATCCTAAATATGGATTTATTTCCAGCCAATGAGTGTTCATAATTGGAGCCAAATCCGGCCTAATCACCTATAACGCTTTATATAGAATGGAGGTGAAATGTGGTTCATTTGTTACAAATTTGCAAAACTAAGTTGCTCGCTGAGACTTTCAGTCCTGACAGAAAAGTTAGATACTGCATGCTCTCTGATGATGATTCGTTTGCTCTCTGGAGAACAGTAGGACATAGCAGCTCACGATGATGTCGCAAATAGATCTAAGATGTACATGAAATATATCGCGCAACGTTAGGATCCCCGCGTATATTTAACAGTGGTAGCACAACGGCATATGTTTTCTAAGAGCATATCTACTAAGCTTTGTTGGTTTTTCGGCTGTGGTCTTAATTCATCGCACTTGTGCGAACGGCTAGTTTTGAAACTCATAGCCCATTTTGCCATCCATTATTACACCTGCGTTTGTGGACAGTGAGCTATCGGCAAGTTCTTTTGACTTTAAAGCTGCGATTGTTACACCAGTGTGAACGGACACGTGTGCTGTCGGCAGATTCTTGGAAGTTGAAGCCGCGTATTATTACACCTGAGTGAGCTGTGACGGCTGCAGTGGTTTGCACATGCGATTGCTACTGGAAGTTTCCTGCCACTTATTGACAGTTATAAAAAAGCAAACAAAACATGCGGAGAGTTTCAATTTCAAATGGCAATGCATCGCTTGCAGCATTTGAGTGAGTTTGGACGGGAAATTGTAGCATGCAGTAGTTGCCGTCGCCTTAGCGAATGTCGAAAGGAACCTATAGGGCAGATTTATTGCGGAAGCATCGAAGGAAGAGAGTTATTTGTGAGCATATTTTTACTTTTAATCAGTAGCAGAAATAAAGAGTTGTTTGTCGGAGACAGAAAAGAGAGCTTCTTTTGCACTGGCGTCCGGAGTAGGATTTAATGTCACAATGGAGGAGATGATGAAATGTTTACTCACAAAATTATAGAAATGAAATAACGAACAGAAAAGTTAGAAAAAATGCAATTCAGCATGAACAAAATGGCCATAAACATAAACTCGTGAATGGACGAACTGAAATCTAGAATGTATCAAATTATATTAGAATTGGAGAGGATGATGAAGAAGGTGGAATCCGGATTGGAGAAGTTCAAACCGAGGTTACGACTATGAATTACGCAGTGCAGAATATTGAAGGAAAACGGAGTCCAACATGGAAAAATTGGGACATAAAATGAAATCGGGAATAGAGAAGATGCAGGCAGGAATGAAGAGAAAAATTTAATGCGCAATGGAGGACCCGAAGAAGTAGATATCGAGCAAAACCAACGAACAACTGGCCGGAGTAAAAAAGGGATTAGAAAAACTGGGCGGAAGGATGAAGAACCTCGGCTACCGCCTTGACGCACTTGAAGTCTTGGCGAAGCACTTAATGCCTGCACGAAATAGTCGACGGAAGAGCAAAAGAACTGGACATGATGATGGAACATATGCTAGATGGAGGACTGAAAGACTTAAAAGTCCAAAAGACATAGGAACATCCACATTCGATGCCTTTCGCTGAGAGTTTGCCGCAGTCGCCATGCACAACCGATGGTCACCAGAAGAGGAAGCCGCAAAAGTGATGCAAATCCCCAGGGAGTGGTGGCAGAAGTAGTGAATAAGATTCCGACGTCGGTGATGTCTGGAGAGGTTTGGGAGACCCTGGAAACCCACTTCGGGAACCATTACCTGGCTGTAGCCTATCGCAGTCAGCTTAAATTGAAGCTGCAACTGCCAGAGGACACAATGCAGGAATTTGCCCAGGCGATTGAACAGCTTTTGAGTAAATCACTGGTGAACCCACGATTTAGTTACGTGACCCAGGAAACCACCTATGCCTTTGTCGACGGAGTGTGTGACGTCGAGATGCAACAGCATCTTATGCTCGGCCACTACAAAACCATCCATGAGACGTCAACGGCAGAACAAAGGATGAAGGAGGCCAGGTATGCTAAATTCGAAGACGAGTATTATTCTATACGAATGGAACAGAGGGACAACCCAGGGACGGCGAAGGCGAACTTTCAGTCCTGTGTGCTGGGGTTGTGTCGAGCAGCATCACCTAGTGAAGGACTGTCCACACAAAGCCGACGAGGAAGAAACTGCATGGCAAGGGGCTCGTCGTAGTCATCTTCACCATCACTTTAATTTAGGCTGCATGCCAAGGGCAGAAGTGTGGACGATAGCCTCAACGTAGACGGCTGGGTACAAGGGAAGCAGTGCCGGATACTAGTAGAAACTGGTGCAGCGATGACTGAAATCGGATCCGGTGTGGCGAAGGGCTTGCCCGCATAAACACGCAGTCGGCCCTAGCAAATAATGACGGCGTCGGGCGGCACCTTACCTGTGGGGAAGGAGATCCTGCCAGACGGAGCAGTGTGAGTCTATGGGTATTTGTTGCGAGGATAGCAGAGGATGTCATACTGGGACTAAATGCACTCCGGAGACACGAAGGCGCATCTGGAGGTTAACCGGTCAAGGACACGTGTATTGGACCATAAAACACCATTGTACGGACTATGCGTTGATGGTGCATTGTTGCCTTGTTAGGACAACATTCCCTGTACGCTGCTCCAGCCAATGGCCAGTGAACAGGGCATCGACAACGGAACGGAATTAGAAAAGTGCAAGCTATTGGCGAGTGTATCGCAGTGCGAGGCATCCGACCAGCCAGCACCGTTGGGGGACCTGGGCCTCGGCTGAAAGACTAACTGAAGAAGGCGGCCTACCATCTGACCGCTTTACAGCTTAAGTGGGTCCGGCGTCTACTTAGCCGATACCAGTCGGTCTTCAGCGAAGAGGACGATGATTACAGCTGAATTGAACAAGCATATCATAACATTCGCATCAGATATGCTAAATCTAACCGGCAACCACAAAGATACGTGCCTCTGGTAAACAAGCGGAGGTGTGAAAGATGCTGTAAGACATCGAAGAGTCCGAGAGATATAGCTACTCCCGTGCAGTCTTGGCGAAGAGAACGATGAGCTATGGCTCTTAGTGAACTACAGAAGGATGAATGCCGTCATGTTGTGGCATCATCTGGTCATCTCGAAGAGGTGAATAGTTCGAATAGTTTTTTTTTTTTTTTTGCCGTGGAGGAGAAAAATGTATTATTGGGTTTAACATCTTTCGAAGTGCAAGAATGGGAGGATATGTGGGGCACTCCGAATGCGGCATACCGATTAAAGCCCCTCCACGTGATGAACCATGGGATGTTGTGTGCTCTAGCGTTACATCCCATGTGCGGCTGCCTATCAAAGGCAACTTTGAGGCCAAGGCATAGTACTCACGGTAGCACGTGAAAAGTAGAACACTGTCCCACATTGTGCAGGAGCAGCTGAAAGGCTACTTCTGGACTGCAACCTAGGGATTCAGTAGTCGTGATGGAAGGAAGGTAAACGGAATTATTCTGGCTGACATCCCCGTTATCTTGGCTGATATTGATGCAGATTTTGTGGTATTCGCATCATTTGGCTAGGATTTGCCACACGTTTGATCACGATTATAATGAAGCGTCGTTTTTGCAGAGTTGGTCAATTACGGCGAGGGGCTTCAGCTATGTAGCTATACCGACTATCCATGTGGACAGATCGATGCGATGGTCTGACGTGACGAGCTTCTGACGATAAATAAGGTTTGAAAGAACTGGAACTTCTGGAGGAAGATGTTGTTGAATGCCTCTTTGAAAGCAGCTAGACGGAGACCATCGTTCAGGATCTCTGCGTGGAGGTCCTGAATGGTGTCCCGCGTCTGAGCACCCATCAAGTGCACAGGTATTGAGATATGGGCGGTAAAGTATGGTGGTGAAGGTGTAGACTGGGCTTTTGCGGTGGTGTCTCCTCTTCGACTAGTAGTTGTCTTCACCGATGAAGTTACCTGTACCACAACAGGTTGTGCAGAACTGGCGAAAGAGACGGAGCTCGAGCCCAGTGTACTCGGTGTTGTAGGCTTTGATGCCAGAGTAATGGCACATCAGCAACGAACTACAGGCACCCAGGCTGTGCCTGTCAGCGTAGAAGCGTCGACAAAGCATTTGGTATTGCTGTCATCTTACCTGTACGACCAGCAGTGGCTCTAACAAGGGTAACCCTGACGCCAAGCCAGATTCCAAATCCGCCCGGTCCTAGGTCTATCGTCAGTAGTGACGTTGGACCTCGTTTGCAGAAGATGCGGGTCGCCTTCAGATATAAAGTAACAGTGACTATTCAGTGGCAGTCACTTGTCAGCAGGAAAGGTCCTGAGATACCCGACACCCGAACTACTACATCGAACTAGGGTGGCGCAGATGACTCCGGCTGTAGTTGCGACGGAGAGACACTGGTTGCCGGTGAAGGAGATGCGGAGTAATGTCCTTTGGCGGATGCCGTGGGAACAGCGTCGGTGGCCCTCGAAGAAGCTGAGGTTCAGCGCTACTTATTCTGTCCCATCACAGCGAACATTCAAAGAGGTCCCTGAAGACAGTTTTTTCGACTGGAAGAAAACGTACCTTATAGACTGACCAGGTACACGCAGCTGTCGGATTCTGTGAACGTCGCCATACCGGCTGAAAATCCTCTATGAGATATTGAGGTATCGGAAAGAAATTGTAAAGAATTATTAAGGTGGGAAAGCGCGGTCCCGTACAAAACCCACGTTGTTCACTTAAACGATTATAACTACCGAAGTGGTCCGGGTGCAGGTATATCGTTAGGTATTAGGCCCTAGTCATGGCTGTATGCCGCGGCTGGAGCCCAGAGGAATCAAAGGAATAAGTTTAAGATGTGTAGGTTTGTGTTGTTTTAGTTGCGTTGGAAACTGCGGTGGAATTTCTGGCTGGTTTGTATCAACTTTCCGCCGATATTTTGTCTCACATCACTAGTTTCCACTTCCTATAGTGTGTCTATGAAGTTTGAGGTGGTGTTGTCTTCCTGGGACAAAACCAGGGGCTGCTGCTGCGCTGAGAGGCTGTCTAATTTTATAGATACAACAGCGGCGGTAGTCTGGTGAGTAGTGCTGACTACAGTGAGAGCGCCTAGAAGATCCTGGAGCTTCCGAAGAACCTTAGATCACTTCCCCTCCTTTGCGGCTACTCAGGCGGTTTATGTCCAGGACCTGCACGTAAGGTTTGAACGTCATCCCGCACCATCACGTCTGATGGAAGTCGAGCTGTCATCTGGATGTTCGTCGTTGTAGTAGTAGTCTGAGCTAGCGGCGGTGATCATTGCCTCCTCTTGATGCATCTGATGTACTGGGCTTACCTGTGAAGTATCTGGTGGCGGAAGCAGTGGTCGTACCCGGTGCACTCTGAAGTAAATACGTTGGCGCCAACATAGTGGTACTTGGACGGCAAACAGCAGGTTTCAGTGGTGTGCGCGAAGGCACAGAAGCATCTACAGAGTCGCTGGCGTTCCTTTCTGCTGGTCTTGATTACCAATAGTCGGCTAACAAGGGCAACCCTTACGCCAAGGTAGCTTCAAGCTCAGCGCGATCCGGCAGCTCTGCCCAGGCGAAGGACGTTCTCCACGACTGCGCAACGGCGAGGAAGTGCAGGGGCAGGATGTTAAGTTCCCCAGAGACCTCAGTATTTACAACACTAAACAGGGACGGCGGTGTGATTCTTAGCGGTGGCGGCGACTGTCGCTGCAATCGCGACCAAAAAGAGGTGCTGGCTGCCAGTGAAGCAGCTGCGGCAGGAAGCGGCGTTGCGACCAAGAGAGGCTGAGGTGTCGGCGACGGAGGGACTACCCTGCCGGCAGATGCAGGTGGAGGTGCGGCAATCTTCGAAGAAACGGCGGCTTTGAGGTGTTTTCCCTTTCAATTATGAAGAGAAGTCTTCTCCTGAAAGTTATCTTTTATCGGTGAAGGGGAAAATGCATTATTGCATTCAATCTCTCCTCCCCCCAAATGCAGTGGCTGAGAGGATATGTGGACTCTACGCGTGGATGTGGCGTAAGTTCCAAAAGAAAGTCCACATGATAACAGTACAATGCTGTGTGAAAGTGAACGGTGCCATTGTGTGCGGTTCCGCATGACACCTACGGTGGTGTGTGAAAGATGGGACGCTACCGATTGATTATATTTAGGCTATAGGCAAGAGACCTGACTGGAGCCTTGGATAATTGAAGATGAAGCGTAGAAATGAATAAGGGTGGGATTTATGCATGTTGGTTCATTCCTTACGTCAACGATGGCAAGCGATTGCGGAATTTCTGGCCGCAGACCATTTCTGCTGGTTTGGCAGTGTCCCGAAGTGGGTAAGGGGCGTCCGGCTTTACCAACGAGGCACCTATCGCATAAAAGTTCTTCTTTGGTACACAAAAAGTGATATCAAGGGACTCCTGGCGCTGTGATGTGTCTACTGTGACTCCGTACTACATTGATGTCATCTGATGTCATTGGAGGCACCCTTTCAGGCCGTCAACTTGGCCATGATGATCAAGAACTCCGAATGGAGATCCCGAATCACCTAGGCACCGGACCTCTTTCAAGACTGCGTCGGTTGAGATTTGCGCAGGTAATGATTTTGGTGATGTAATCTGTGCTGGCGCTGTCAGGGCTGTCGGTGAAGAAGGCGGCCTATCCTTGGATAGGGGTCACTGAGCCTTTCCATGAAAATTCTCATGCCACTACAGTTCTCACTGAACCAAAGGTGACGTTCGAAATTCGTGCTCAGTGTACTCGCCGGAGGCGTAGTTGTAACCATAATAGTGGTACCACGTCGGCGAGCAACAGCCATCTACTTTGTATCCGAAGGCACAGCAGCGTCGGTATGGCCGGTGACGTTCCGATCGGCTGACCTCGACGACCAGAAGTTAAGCTAACAAGGTCAACTCTGACGCCCGGTCTGCTTCCACGTCCGTAGCTCCACCCTGAATAGAGCCGTAAGTCCCTGGTTGCTTATAGTAGTGGCCCTTAATTAAGAAGGCCACTGCGACTATCTGACGGTAGTAACAAACCAGGTGGAAATGTGCCGCCGAATCTCGGTACTCAACAGGGGTGGCGACGAAGAACTCTGCGTTGGCGATGATTGCGACTGCAGAGGTGCGGAATTAAGTTGCTGAATAACGATGAAGAACTGGCGGTAGGCGGCGATGGTATAACCAAAGCAGGGTTTGCCTCGGATGGCTGGGTGGCAATGCTACCTCATCAGTGGATGTCGGGGGAAGAGGTGTCACGTTTCATAGATGCTGGGTCTCGGTGGTGGTTGTGCTTCCCCATCGGTGTAGAAGAGCTGTGTGAATGCTAAAGACTAAGCTCTATAGACCTATGTTTATTCCAAAGACAGGTACCGCTTA
The DNA here is from genome assembly GCA_030762935.1 of Hymenopus coronatus. NCBI lineage: Eukaryota > Metazoa > Arthropoda > Insecta > Mantodea > Hymenopodidae > Hymenopus > Hymenopus coronatus. The sequence goes on along the minus strand of CM060900.1, from coordinate 279,781,688 downwards.
GAAAGTCACGTGACTTGTGGTTCAACGCTATGCCATTTCTGTCTTTTTTTCTGTCCGGCATCACTGTACATATTTATGTATTCTTTGAGTTTTAGAGGATAATTTATACATCAAATTGGAAATATCATATATGGATAAATACCTATACAATGGAATTATCTGTATGTCTTTTGGTGTTGTGTACATGGTTTTCATCCGAGATCAAACTATACATTAGTAATCAAACTAAGATGGTCTGTAAATGCTGCCTTTCACTTTAATATACATGTTTTAACTATGTACCGTAGGTTAGGTATCCAGATTAGTGGTTGAGCCGAAGAGCTTTCCCTAAAACCAATCGTGTTTGCTACGCATTTATTACCGAACTTCCAATGACGCCACACGCACATAGAATCGAAATGTCACAATGTGTTTAGGGACGTGACTAATGAACACCCTCTCTACAGCGACACTTTATCGTGCAATCCTTTTTGTGTAAATATCAATAAAACAGAATTATAAGAATGTGACCACAATCGCCTAAGAAACCCTAAACTTAACAAATAAACACTGACAATAGATTAAAATATATTTCAAAAGTAATACACGGCACCAATCAAACGCCCAATATAATACATGATACAGACTACTACACTTACAGCGCAATAATTTAGAGGTGGAATTATGAGTGATCATGCCCACAATTTCTTCTGTTTAAATTATTTCACCCCACATATCTGCACATTTTGTTGTGCATTATGTTCCCATTGCATTTATTCATATTCTTCTTTGTTTTCTTCCTTTATTTGTCCTGCTTAGAGATTTCAGGATTTACTTAACTTTATTTTGCAGGTATGTTTTGTATATTTAATAGTATTTTATATATTGAGGCCCTTTATTTATATTTGGTTTTGATTTCTTCTTTTTTTCACTTTTGTTTTCCATTCTTCACCCATTATGGGGTCAAGTTTCATGACCTAAATCGTACTTTATGAACTATATATGAGAGAAAACCACAGGCTTTCCTCAATGTCAGTATAACATATATTTTCCATTTTATACATACTTTAAGGTTCTATGTTCCAACTCAGGAAATTGTTTCAATAAACACATATCAAAGATACAATTCTCCTATTAACGTCACACCTTTTACACGGCTGTAACATGCCTAGCTAAGTGAAATCTGAAACTCACTCTTTGGGAACTCAATTCAAAGCCCAGATGTAAACATTGACATAAATATGTTTCACAACTATTACGTCGGTATACACTTTATGCTGTATGTGTGGCTGAAAAAATACTTAATTTGGAAATAAATCTTTACAGAAGTTAGTTTTTAGAGTGGGATTATCATGTTTACAATTATTTTACAATTAATAGGGTTCTTAATATAATCGTTATATTTTCTTTCTAATTAAAGGTTAAAATTCAGCATCCGCAGTTAAAGAGCAAAATTAAATAAACATGAGTTTTTAAGTAATTTTGAAATATAGAAGAAAGCCAAAAAAACTGCTTCAAAGTTCGGGACACGAACCTTTATTATTTTATTGTTTACATGTTTACAATACTTGTTCATACATTATTACGGAGCTTCTGAATCATTGGTGATGAAAATAAATGAAATTCTCAGTTTTCGGAGATTCAGTTCAAATCACTAGTAGTTTTCATTTTAAGTTTCAACAAGTTCTCATAACAGGAGATAAAGTTTAGTTGTAGATAGGTCTTTGAAGATAACTGGTTTTAATATGAGCTGTTTACCAAGGAGGTCACTTAGCATCTTGCCACCAATGAACCTTTTATGCGTGCAGTACCTGAAGGAACGGATGAAGCGAGAGAACAGCAGGAGACGAATAGCACAGGCTAGCACGTCAACATGGCTGCGCAGAAGGATGCTACAAGCTTGAGGGTGACCAACCTGTTGGAAAGGCTCTCAGAAGCATAGATTTTAACCACATATGGTTTCTCAGAGGCTTCTCTCTTGAGTACCAGGAAAACTCCAGCCAGCAGTAGAGACTCAAACAGCAGTCAGCTAGAAGAGCTAATAAGTGGTTCCAAAGATTATGTCTGTGCGACATCTGTACATAAGCGACCGGCATATGCACCCGAAGTAAAACCGCTACACGAAAGAGTTAAATTAAATCAGCGCAAACGGGTAAGGAGAGAAATTCATGGTACAATATACTACTTCAGCATTCCGTTTGTCAACAAGAAAAAAACTACAAAAATCCATTCTCAGAATGGGGTTAACCGGGAACCAAATCCGAGGCTTCGCGAATGCATGCCTCCTACTTACGGTGGTCACAATTCGCCCAGTAAAGCAACTGGTCAACGAGTTGTATAAGTGTGGAACAAATACAATAGAATTGGGTTTTCAACCAAGCCTTCAAAGCTGAGCTCATAATTCTCCGTAGAAACTGTAGTTACAGTGGCTTACGCCATTAAGTCAGGTGTAAAGGACCTATTGTAGAAGACAAAAAAAAAAAAAAAAATATTAGTCATTAAATTGTGGGGAGACAAGCCAATACTATTTTAACTCAAATTATCTGTTCTAATGTCACCTATACACTCACGGGGGGGGGCAAGCATGTAATACCACTAAGGAGTGGTTAACTTAAATGAGGCGGTATATACAAGATAGTACATCATGATAACATCATCTGATAACAAAACCAGCACAATGCAAGCATACATGTAAGAGGTGGGCATATCCCAATAGTCGCATTAATATTTGGTCCTGCTGCAAGAAGACGGTTTCCAATGGTCCGTGCTGACACTCCAGGCTTTACATGTGCCTGGATAGCTTCCCTGAATTTTGTTCGGACACCCACCAGTGCTCGCACAATCCGTCGATTCAGACGTGCGTCTGTACAACGTGGCCGCCCAGAACCTGGTCTAGATTGTAAGGATGTTCCACAGACAATGGCTGAAAACACCGACACACCACCGATATATTGCACCCAACATGTGCATCAATTTACCAATGGGTTCATCACGCAGGACAACCATTCGACCACGTTCAAATGGCGGCAGGAGTACGTTCGCATTGTCATGGTATGGTTATGGTCTAGAGTGTCTGTTGACACCACCATTCAGCAGTTATAATACCACAGTGACTGTCTGCAGAGGTAACACAAAGGTCATAGATACACGCCTGTGCAGTGCCATCTGTTGTCCGCTGTCCACTACACATCAATCACCAAAACTATAACCCCGCATTATCGTCATACTATGCCAAATTCGATAAACGCAGTCTTTAGCGGTGTTGCATTTATTTTTTCCGTGAGTGTATATCCTTAGGGTTCCGTCCACGCTTACGCCCTTCATTATCCGGATGAGATAGATATTCCGATCTCTTTCCTTGTCGCTTCCACCCTGGGTTCATGTAAAACGCAAAAGGCCCTGAGGGCCTACGTTTGGTGCTCTACCCCAATATCTGGCGACTCCGGAGATGTAAAACTGTAATCGTAATACTCTCTGATCTTACGAATCTTAGAAAACAGAGTTAATCATTAAGATACGATCCCATGCACCCTCGCATCTATGATAGTTTGAGAGACATTGATAATGCAAATCTTACAGCGCGGGCGCTGAAGCTTGATCAGCTACTTAAAATAATAACTGCAAGGGCAATTGAAGGACTGGTATTTTGCCATATGTGATGGCTTTAAGGGATGCTTATACGAGATGTAGATGCTGGGAACAGATGGTGGAGATCAAAACCTTAAATGTGTTGGTTGGCTTTATTTTCAAATATAAATGATACTCATGTGTGCTGATTAAATGATGATGTTCATAAGAGTAATGGTAATAATAATAATAATAATAATAATAATAATATTTATAATAGCAATAATATTGATAAAATTATTTAAACTAACATTAAATATGATTCTAAATTCGGTAACTGCTGATGGCTCTACTGGATTCTTAAGAAAGGAACCCCCGTGGGCTTATTAAGGGTTTGGCACACCCGAGGTCTCGAGCCAGCCCTAACATCCTTGGTGTGAATTCCACTTAGTGGTGAGAGAGTTGGTCAAAACACCCACCCACGTGTAGCCCGTGCGTGAAGACCTGAGTCGGTGGAAAAGGATATTTTGTTTGGTTGAGGTTGCATATCTGAGCCTGGGCCTTCTATACTTGCAGTGACCAGAAGGGGTGCTCCGTCTAATACACCATTTTTGTTCCTGCATCACCTAAACAGGCGGTTAGGGACTAACTCAACTGAGGCAACCGGCCGGAACTAGGTTTTATATCGAACTCCAGAGTGAATGGGTCGGGGAGTTCGCTATATCCGCTGTTTAACTCCGGTAACTTAATGGCATGAGCTCCCCTTTGCTTTCGTGGTGGAAGGCGAGCTCTGGGGGGGGGGGTGTGAAATGATCCATTCTTATTGGACTCCAAATACAACCTCAATAAAACTGGTAAAGAATATGTAAAAGAAGTACTTGCGTTTTATCATTCTGGGTTGTAGGTAATGAGTAGGATAGAAGAAGGAAGACAGTTTAAATCAGTGGGCCCGTTTACTATCCAGAAGGACCTCGCTAAAATAGCTGGTTCTGTCAAATCGCCCATTAGAGCTAGTAAGGACATGCTCCTGTTCTAGGCAACATCCGTATCCCAAGATAAAAAATATTTAACGCCAATATGTAAGACAGCTACTCAGTAGAACCCGAGGTGCAAAAGACTTGGAACTACTCATACAGTGTGGTAACATCCCACGCGCTGGACATCTGTCCATAGAGGAGGTTCAAGAAATCATTGCATATCAATGCGTCACATGTACGTATCCAGTTCAGCGAAAGGTAAGTGAAGAAATGTGTGTACTCGTGGCCTGTTTCTTACCTTTGATCGGGTAGACCTCACTCTAAAGATTAAGGCAGGGTATGAATCCACCACGGATAGGCCGTATATAACAAACCCTCTCCGGTGCTATAAGTGTGACCTTTTGGCCACACTAGCAGTTTCTGCAGCAGCAAATCCTTCTGCGTCAGCTGTGGTGATATCTCCCAGAATTATGTACAACCGTCATCCTAATTGTGCTTTTAACTATGAATATCCATCAGTTCCCGAGATTGCGCACTTTTGGCAAACGAGAAAGTGCTCTAGGAGATACGTGTGAGAGAGAAGGTATCCTTCTTGAAAGCCCGGAGGTTCCTACGAATCCACCAACCATCCGTTCTCAACTCCGCTACCTATAGCTCAGTTGTAATTAATCTGGTACCGATCAGAATTCAGACCGGCGATGTCAACGGGATCACTGCCAAAGACTTCTACTTCTACATCGGCATCAACATAATGCAAATCCGCCAACATAAACATTAGTCCAGCATACTTGCCACCGAAACCGATGACCTCCAATGGTTAATTTCAACACCATCTATGTAAGAACCGAATTCCTGAAACAAACAGGAAAGTCCACTTCCAAAACATCTATGGCAAAAAAAAAAAAAAAAAAAAAAAAAAAAAAAAAAAAAAAAAAAAAAAAAAAGTCCACGCCAATCTCAACCACATGATCTTCTGAGGAAAGTTCTGGGAGAAGGAAGATCGGCGACAGCCATCTTCGCCGATCAGTACCTTTCATCGATTCGTGATTCTCGAACCGAATTTTTCTATTGGCAAGGGTTCTTTCCCCGCGTATGAGATGGAAAGGAGAATTCTGCCCTCACTGCCAGACGGTCAGTGCCTATGTGGAGAATCGCCCTTCCTAAAAAGTGTTAGTCCAAAATTGAAATAGAGCAAATTAAACCGACCAGCACAGTCCTCGATGCAGAAGCGTCTTTGAATTTGCAGCTGATCACATAATATACAAAATGACAATCCTACAGTGGAACATACGCGGAATACATTGACCACAGCTTGAAGTGTTGCCCAACAAGAATGATCCTTTGATCGTCAGCTTACAATAGAGAAACCTCTGCGCTGGAGATAATGTTACCATCAGGTAATACTCTTTTTACGGTGTGATTTATCACCGGAAGGGGTTCTTCCTACACATTGAGGCACCATGATGCTCATTGGAGCTGACATATTCGCTTACTCCATATCCGTAGGATCTGCCATCCAGTCGCTATAAGGATTAATGCCATGCATGAGGTTCCGGATCGCCTCTGGTACCATAGGAGTAAAATCGAACGCTCAACACAAAAATAAATAAATAAATAAACAGAATCAGGATTTGTCTTATATATCTGCTTCTATCTGATTTCCCTTTACTCATAAGCTTGTAAGTTCTCTGATTATCTTACGGATACTCAGTGGCAAATCCTGTGCAGCGGATCGGACAGTGTTGCTGCGTCTTTATCGCGCTTTGATTAGATACTAGTTAGATTACGGATGCATCGTTTATTCTTCAGCACGTGTATCTGTGCTGAGAAGATTACACACTGTCCATCATCAGGACATTCGTGTGGCTGTTGTAGAAGGTCCGAGTCTTTACGTCGAATCGACATAATACGCTCTACAACGTCAACTTGATTTTTTGTTAGTAAATTATGCCTGAGGGCCTAGCTGCATGCTTGCGCATCCAACATTTACCACCTTTATCTATACCGAGGGCTACGAACCGCATAGAAACCGCTCGCATAGTCCAAGTCCTGTAGGTTTTTTATTTACATATGGGAGCTTCTTCGGCATCGCAATATTGAAATGCCTTGCATGTTTTCCAAGGGGGACACGGTGCACTCAACTTAGTTCCGTTCTACATCCCACGCAGATCTCGGGATGTCGGTATACAGGAAAAGTACGATGCATGTGTCCAGGATCGGTACTATTTATATATAATTCTTATAGCAGTACAATAAGCGTATTTGTATATAAATTGATGGAACTATCACCGGCAGTTTTCGCTGTTAAAATTGGGTGACTTCCTTATTCGGAGTGATTTCCTTAATGCACTTAAGAGCGGTCATGAGCTGTACAACTTACCACTCCAGCAAGCAGCTCATTCAAGGCGCCCTCCATATGTTGCACGCTTTCGGTGTTAATGTGGAGTGTGCATGGTTTCATGGCCACACTGACTTGCCGTGGAATAAACTGACGGATTTAGCAGCAAAAGTGGCAACCACCGAACCCATTCTTACATCATTAGTGTAACAGATTTCATGCTGACATGAAGAGTGGTTACCTCTCCGTGTCAACAAGCCCATAGTAAAGAATACACTGAGTAACTTCATCCCGTGTATCTCGTCCTGAGCACCTGATTGTCTCCAATGCGTTTCTATTCACAGCTACATTTTTAAGCGGGAACCTGCTCCTATCTGTGTGCCCCGTAGAGAAGAATTGTCGGTTCTTCATGTGTTACTAGAGTGTGTTTCTCTAGCACGTACTCTAACCTCTCTGTAGCTACCGGTCCGCCTTGCGGAGGTCCTGGCGGATGGCAAAAGTGTGGTAGAAAAGATTTTTAAGTTTTAAAAAACAGAGACATTTGCTTTACTAATGAAACTTTTTTCCGGGCTAGTAGGCCGTGGTCCATTGTGTCTTTAATTTCCTGACGTTTTCCCAAGCGCAGCCCTTGGCGATACGTCGGGAACTTCCAAGACCCAATGGACCTCGGCCTACAAGCCCGGAAAATAGTTTTATTAATCAAGACTCCGGTCGTGAAAGCCTCATTTTGTACACAATGACTTTGCATTCAGGATTTAATTTTAGTTTTAGGTTTATTTATCCTGACAGGATTATGGAGCGGTAACTAGGCTTTTTAAAGTTTTATTGCTAGTAAGTTTTAGCTATCAGCATTAAGTTTTACTTATATAATTTTAGTGTCATTGTTTTTAATAGATTTTAGATTCATCTATGGTTTATACTGCTTTTTATCTCTGGATTATTGCACTATTTATGTGTAAGGGCGCTAATGACGTAACAGAAGAGCGCCTTAGTCTTAAACACAAATCATTATCATAATCATCATCATTAGGAAAGGAAAATGTCTAATAGGAGGTTTAGAAAGGATTTCAATCCATTTGTGTTCTATAAATACGTTTAGGCTGTATGGATTTTGAACATCTGATCACAAATAAATCACTTTAGGCGACCTTCAACTTAGTCCGCTACTCTCTCAAACGTAAATTTATACCTCTATCCATTTCTCTTCGGCAGTAAGTTAAGCGTTCTGGAAGAAAGGGCTGAGGACATCTTTTGACTTCAAATTTAGATGTCTGAGTAAATGATAACTGATTCAACCATTCCCCTTGCAGCCATAAAGTATCACACATTATTGACCATTATTGTGAGTCTGTCAAAACGAAACTACATCAAATTAACTTTGGGATAGCCAACGACAATGTGATCCCCTCAATCACTCTGCTACCATTAACATTTTTGACTTAGTGAATTATCCAATGACAATAAAAGTGACGTTGTTCACTGCGCTTAGGTATTTTTGGCTAAAAATACATTTCTTCAGCAATACTTGATTCATTATCTATTAAAATATGTTATATATGTTCTCCACTATACCCTAAGTTACTCAAGCATTGGATTTACCACGCACCTACCCTGGCTTCAACGCCCAGCACGGTGAAACTTTAATTATTTATATCTTGCTAACAATAGCGGGTACGAAAATACAGGTATTTTAAACTAATTTATGCCTTTGTTTATATTGTTTCTAATGTATACTTAAATATTCAAAGCTCAAAACTAGATGTGCTAATGCTTAGGTTAATTATGAAGGACACAAATTTGATATATGTGTGTAACAAATTACAATTACAAAATCTTATTGAAAGATTAAACTGTAAAAAATGGACTGTTTAGGCTGTTAAGACATTAAATTATGCTTATTGTAATTCGTCATATCCCTTAACAAACTGTAAAGCATTTATTCAAGCTCCAGTTTTCGAACGCAGAGCATTTGTTAAGAATGTAAACCTGAGTTTCAACTGCTTACTATCTGGTCATTTAGTTAGAAATTGTAAATCATCGAACGGTCGAACTTGTGGTGCGAAACACCACACTGTAGTGCATATTAATGCTTCAAAGGTGCAACACAGTAGTGGCAACAATGAAGGTTCATCAAGTCATAGTCTCGTGTTGACAGATGCTATTTTAAATTGCTACTGTGGATTCAAATTGGAACCTTGTAAACACATTTTGATGTCAACAGCATTGATTAAGAGCTGTATTTGGCCGGCTTGTAGATATTTATTAAATACAGGTTCTTATTCACGTTTCATATCGCAACCATGCGCTTAGAAGGCATCATGATCCTAAATCTGTTCAAGGAATTAGGAGCACAGTTTCAAAAACCAAACATGCAGTATGCATTAACATTGGTTCATGGTTCATTTGTAAATAACTTTGTCATGTCAGTAGATTGTTTAGTTTTACCTAAGTTAACAGAGGGCCTGCAGAGAGAATTTACTACAGCATTTGTAATTTACCTACAAATTCTTCATTTGCTGATCCTAATTTTTATGAACCACGAAAGATAGGTGTTTTATTAAGAGCAGATCTGTGCTCATATTTTCAGCGCCAAGGGGAATTGTATCGTGATAATATTCATTCTGTTCTAATGGAAACAGAGTTTGGTTGGGTATTTACAATAGGATAAGATATGCACATTCTGAAAGGTACAGTAATATTCCACGGCGGCCGGTAGTGTCGTGTTTTGCCAAGACTGAAGTGAGCATACAGCAACGATTGCACAAATTCTGAGAGATTGAGGAGCTGAACCAGACTCTAAAAGCTATAGATGAAAAAGCATGCGACACTCTTTTCTCTTAGAATACTGCAAGGGATTCTTCCGGTAGATTTGCGGTTTGACTTGTATTTAAAAAGATCCTAAGATGTTGGATGAGTCTAAGATGACAGCCACAACAAGGTTACATCAGTTAGAAACAAATCTAATCTAAAACCAAGAAATGAAGGAAGATTATTTGAGTTTCTTATAAGAATATGAAGCATTTAATCACATGCAAGTTGTAGAACCTACTGTTTTACGTTGCTATTTTATTGCTCAACATGCAGTATTCAACAGACGGCTCAACCATAAACACAAGAGTAGTTTGCGACTGTTCTGCAACTTCCAAGAATGAAATTTCACTGAATGATTTATTGCTTGTCGGGCCAACTATCTAACAAAATATTTGTTCTGGCATCCTAAGATTTAGAACTCGCTAGGCTTAGAACTGCTGATGTTGCAAAAATGTATAAACAAATTTGGGTACACCCTGATCATCAAGTGTACCAAAAAATGATATGGAGAAACAACACTGTAGCTTCCATACAGGAATACAGCTGAAGAATATAACTTATGGTATGGTTTGTTCTCCGTTTTAGCTATTCGTTGCTTGCAGCAATTGACTCATGATGAAGCAAACAACTTTTCAAAAGCTTCTGCAATTGCATTGATTGACTTCTATGTTGATGATTGCATTTCAGGATGTGCAATTTTAGATGAGGCAGTGCAGCTTCAGAAGGAACTGACTATCATGCTGCATAAGGATTCTTAGGAAACATCCCACCAGATCAAAGAGAAACAAGTTTGCCATTAAAACTTGACAAACGCGGAGTGAAAACCCTTGAACTATTGTGGCATCCAACAAAGGACAGGTTTCAAATTGCAAGCGGCCAGAAAACTAACTGCACGCAAACATTTACCAAAACAGTAGTTTTATGAATAGTTCCTGGTATATTTGATCCCTTGAGCTTTGTGAGTACTATTGTCATATTATGCAAGGTGTTTCTGTGAAGGTTAGCAGGAGAAATTACCATGGAGCAGCCACTCTCAGCGGACTTGACTATTGATTAGAAGATACTCCACAACCAACTTCCTCTGATTAATAACATTCGCATAGGTCGCAAAGTCATTAGTTATGATTCAGTAGACAGCGTAGACTTGCATTGTTTTCGCGACACTTCAGAAAATGCTTATGGCGGGTGCATCTATATATGTTCATTAAATAAGGAAACAGTTACATCAGTAAAACGTCTTTGTTCAAAGTATCGAGTTGCACCACTGAAGAAGTTATCACTTCTACACTTAGAATTATGTAGTGTATTAGTTTCTGCTCGTCTACTGGAAAGAATCAAGGGGTCATTGAGCTTGTAATTCAAATCCATATATTTGTGGACAGTTTCCACTGCAGTATTGTCATGGTTGTCTGCCCCCCCCCAACACGATGGAAAACCTTTGTAGCCAAGGGCGTCAATAACCTAGCAGTTGAGTGCCCTTAAACCCCATTTATCATCATCACTACCTTTGTAGACAATAGAGTGTCTGAGATTAAAGAAATTTCTGAAGGCGCTATATGGAGACACATTTCTTCACAACACAATCAAGCTGATTGGATATCAAGGGGTGTGTTTCCTGAGAATCTTGGCTATGGTGGGAAGGACCAACTTGGTTACATGAAAAAGCTAAGTTGTAACCTGTTCTTAGAACTATTTCAAACCCTCAGGATATTCGAGAAATAAGAATAAAGCCAGCTTATCATTTTGCAACTGTTATTAATTATGGAATATCACACGAATTTCCAGCCTATCTAAACTGCAGTATACGTAACATATATGTTTGGATTTTATAATAATTGCGTTAGACCAAAGGCAAAAAGTGTAACTGGACCACTCTCACTTACAGAGCTTGAAGAGTGTTTGAACAGATGCATTCGAATTTCACAAAAAAACCAGTATATACCAGATGCAAATGCAGCAACTGGCATCAAAACAGACAATTTACAACAGTTGCCTGAAATCTCCAAATCCCCTTATGTATTTTTTTTTTATTTATCTATCCTGGTAGGAGTTAAGTGCATAAGGCCTTCTCTTCCACTCTGTCAGACAATACATTTAATTCAACACAATAATGATACTGTGAATAAAAGGTTAAGAACAAAAATACAATTCTATACAGCTTAATAAAAACACATATAAAAAGGTGCAACAAATACACTGAAACGAAAAGAAAAGAAAACCTGTAAACAAGATTATTTTAAGTGAAATATTCATGTAGGTCGAAACACATATTAATGATATTTACAATTGAAATGCATATTGTTTTCTAGCACATACAATATAAATACCAATAAATGAAACTAGTGATGTATTTATCATATTAATACAGCACCAGATTAGGTTTGATCACAAATGTATGCCCTAATTTTCTGCTTGAACAGTATAACGTTCCGGCAGTCCCTTATGTCATCGGGAATTCCTAAGACGAGCTAAATCTATTGTAGATGATGATGAATAGAAGGTTTTATGATGAGCAGGTACAGCAAGAAAGAGTGTTGTGAGCGAGTTTCTCGATTATGACAGAAAGATCTTTGAAGCAAACATTTAAATAGTTTGGAATGCGAGAATGAAGGAGTTGATAGAGAAATGGTAAAGAATGCCAATTTTATCCCTAAGCTGGAGCCGGTAGAGGATTACTTCAAGTTGGTGGACGGATAGAGCACTCTAACTTAACTTATGATCAACAACATCCTTTAATTTCGCCACATCATCATTTAACAAGACTGATTGTTGATCATGAACACAAATGGCTGTTGCATACAGGTTGTCAACATCTACTGGAATTACTGAGAAAAAGGTGTAGGATATTAAATGGTGGAAATGCTTTTAGACGTTTCATTTAGAATTGCAAAATTAGTTAACAAGCTGAAGGCAAATACAGCAAAACAGTTAATGGGACAACGAGTGGAAGCAGCTAGACCTTTCTTGAATTGTGACATTGACTATATAGGACCGTTTTATGTCAAGTCTGGCAATCATAGAACAAAGATGAAAGTAAAATGTTATGTATCCATATTCCTTTGTTTTACTACAGGAGCGGTAACTTAGAAGTTGTTAATAGCTTGTTCAATGAAACATTCATTGCAGCCTTAAAGAGATTTGTATCACGGTGTGGCAGCAGCTAGAGAATCTATAGTGACAATGGCACAAATTTTGTAGGTGCGAGGAGATAATTGAAGGAATTGCAAGAACTTTTCAGAAGTGAGAAGACAAAGCAAGAAACATAACGCTTTGCAATTTATGAAGGTATAATCTGGCACTTCATACCACCCAAAACCCCCCCCAGGGGCCTACTATGGTAGGTACGGGTTAGGCGCACCCGGGATCCCGAGCCACCTTGACTCCCTCTGTGGGCAACCTCAGAGTGGTGAGGGAGTCAGTAGGTCAAAATGCCCACCCACGTGTAGGCCGTGCGTGGAGACCCGTGTCGGTGAAAAGGAATATCCTGGTTGGTTGAGGGTTTCGTACCTGAGCCTGGGCTTCTGTCTTTCAGTAACTGGGGAGGGTGCGCAGCCTAATACACCGCTTTGGTTTCTGATTTGCCTAAACGGGAGGCTAGGGACTAACCCACCCCTAGTCAATCGGCCAGGACTAGGTATTACACCGAACTCCAGGGTGAGTGGGACGGCGAGCCCGCTATATCCCCTGTGTAGCCCTGTCACCCCAGTGGGGTGACCCCTCGTTGGGCTCCGTGGTGGGTGGGGAGCACTGGGGGATGAATTTATACCATTTTTTTATGGCACCAAAACCAAAACCCCTTATTTTAAATGCAAACGTTGGAAAGGAAGTAGTCGAGTCATGTGGTCCTCGCTACTTGGTTATTCATAGGACAGAGGAAGGTAAGAAGTTCCTTACGGTGAGCCCTTTTACTATCCAAAAGGGTCTCGATGCCATTGCTGGTCCGGTCAAATCTTGCGTTCGAGCTCGCAACGGTACACTTCTTGTCGAAGCCAACTCCGCCTCGCAAGCTGCAAGGATACTTAAAGCCACCACGTTAGCCAGCTATCCAGTGAAGGTCGAGGTGCACAAGTCGCTGAACTCCTCCCGCGGTGTAGTAACAACCCGCGCGTTGGACGGTTTGTCCATTGAGGAGATCCAAGAAAATCTTGCGACTCAGGGTGTCTCAGCTGTTTATCGGGTACAACGTAAGATCAACGGTGAATTCCTGCCTACTCGTACCCTGTTTCTTACTTTTGATCGCGTTGATCTGCCTCAAAAGATTAGAGCAGGGTATGAAGCCATCGAAGTTAGGCCTTATATACCCAATCCGCTGAGGTGCTTTAAATGCCAACGTTTTGGTCACACTAGTGAGTTGTGTACCGGCAAGTCCACCTGCGTCCACTGCGGTGACACCTCCCACGATGGGGCTTGTGCTTCAGCTCCATCGTGTGTGAACTGTAACGGGGAACACCCATCTAGTTCCCGAGACTGCCCCCGTTTTGCAGAGGAACGAGCGATCCAGGAGATACGGGTGAAAGAGAAGGTGTCCTTCTTGGAAGCCCGGAAGCTCCTGCGACTCCGCCAACCCTCTGCCCCGAGGTCCGGTACCTATAGCTCAGTTGCAGCTAAACCGGTACCGCGTCGGGAAATCGCAACACAGACCGGCGATATGAACGGGGCTACAATTGCGGAAAAGGTTATTTTAGCCCAAGCGCTGCCAAAGCCTTCGGCACCTACACCCAAGTTGGTATCAACATCTGCCAAATCCGCCAGCTTACAGAATAGTCCTGCACACTTGTCACCGAAAGCCTCGACCTCCGGAACTAAAGCTATTAAATTCACGACGTCTTCTACCCCGGAAAAACAGTTTAAGACCAAGTAAGTCCGACAAGACTTTTTGAAAGAGAATGTGCAATCTATTACCAAGTCATCTAAAGGTAAGAAAAGTACACGCAACTCCACACGTGTATCCTCCTCTGAAGGGTCATCTGGGGAGGAGGGCGTGAATCGGCGACGGCCGTCTTCGCCGATCAGCACATCCAATCGGTTCGAACTACTTGGACCGAAAACTGCTCTTGAAAAAGGGACCTCCCTTGTGGAGGAGATGGACCAGGAAGATTCTGCCGCCACTGCCAGAGGGACAGTGCGGAAACGGCAGGATCGTGCTCCTGAAAATAGTACTAGCCCAACGCCTAAGAAGAACAAATTGAACCGACCAGCTAATCCCAATCTGCAGAAGCGTCTTTCGATTTGAAACTTATCCCATAATATACTCAATGGCTATCCTCCATTGGAACATACGCGGAATTCGACCACATCGACCAGAGCTTGACTTGTTGCTGCGCCAGCATGAACCCTTGGCTGTATGTTTACAAGAGACGAAGCTCCGTCCACAGGACACCGTTACCATCAGGCAGTACTCCTCCGTACGATGTGATTTATCCCCGGAGGACGGTGTCCCGGCACATGGGGGCACTATGATGCTTATTCGAGATGATATTTTTGCCAACTCCGTACCCATACAATCTGCAATCCAGTCCGTTGCTGTCAGCATTAAGCTACCCTCCGCTTCATTCACCATTTGCAGTATCTATTTGCCTCCATCTGCGAACCTCTCGCACAGCGACTTAGAACACCTCATTTCGCAGTTGCCACCACCCTTTTTATTGGTAGGCGACGTGAATGCCCATCACCCTCTTTGGGGCTCTCCTCGGGCCTGTGCGAGAGGTACGCTACTTAAAGACTTCTTGGATAGTCAGAATCTTGCTCTCTTGAACACCGGAGAGCCCACCTTTCTATCTGACGCATTTCATAGTTTTTCACACATTGACATTGCAATTTGTTCCCCTCAGCTGGCAGTCACCTTATGCTGGAATATCATCTCGGATTTGCATTCTAGTGACCACTTTCCTTGTCGTATTAGTGTCTTGACACCCGTTGTATGTTCCACCCGTTTACCTAGTTGGCGCCTAGACCACGCCAGCTGGGAACTGTACTCCCACTTGGCTGAATTTAGCTACGAAGAGCACGACTCTGTGAACCACTTGGTCGAACATCTTACAGGGACCATTCTTTCTGCTGCTGAGCAATCCATTCTGCGTTCGACTGGCTACAGCCGTCGATTTCCGGTACCTTGGTGGACCGCTGACTGTCGGGATGCTATTCGCGCTCGCAGACGAGCTCTACGGGTTTTCCAGCGTTTTCCTACACTGGATAACCTGATACACTATAAACCGATGCGTGCACATTCTAGGCGGGTTATTAAGGATAGCAAAAAGATGTCATGGAATAAATTCGTGGGTTCCTTTAATCGACATACACCTTCCTCTGTCGTATGGGATAAGTTAAGACGTGTGGCTGGGAAACCGAACCATATGCCCATCGCCGGTCTCAAAAGACCTACCGGAGCTGTTGTTGATACATTTGACGTGGCGAATACTTTAGGCAGTGCTTTCGCTCAGGTGTCTAGCTCAGGCAACTATTCCCCTGAGTTTCTTACAGTTAAGAACCAGGTGGAATCTCAAGAATTCTCGTTTCTTTCTGGCAACCTTGAGGATTATAATCGCCTTTTCACCCTGGCAGAGCTAGACAATGCACTCTCCTCTTCACGACACTCAGCACCAGGTCCAGATGGTATCCACGTCCAAATGTTGCAACATCTCTCTCCTGATGGCAAAGATTTCCTACTCGAGGTCCATAATCGTGTCTGGGTTGATGGCATTTTTCCAGACAAGTGGCGGGAGGCCACCATCATACCCATTCTTAAACCTGGAAAGGACCGCCATCTTCCTTCCAGTTACCGTCCTATTTCCCTCACCAGTTGCGTGTGCAAGGTGATGGAACGCATGATCAACGGACGGTTGGTGTGGTGGCTGGAATCCCACAATCTTCTGACGAACATCCAGTGTGGCTTTCGACGACGACGTTCAACTGCTGACCACCTTGTCTCTCTGTCAACTCAGATTATGGACGGGTTTCTTAAGAACAGCCCCACAGTTGGGATATTTTTTGACCTCGAGAAGGCCTACGACACGTGTTGGCGGGCGGGAATATTGCGTTCTCTGCACAACTGGAACATACGTGGACGCCTACCGTTGGTCATTCAGGAGTTTATGCGGGACCGCGTTTTTCGAGTGAGGGTGGGTTCGGTTTTTTCTAACCATTTTATTCAAGAGAACGGAGTGCCGCAGGGCTCGGTACTCAGCGTGACTCTATTTGCTATTGCGATAAATTCCATATCACTATGTGTGCCTCAAGGTGTCTCTTCCTGTTTATTCGTGGACGACTTTGCCATCTTCTGTACTTCTCAGCGTACACCGTTTTTGGAACGCCGTCTCCAGCGGTGTTTGGACAATCTCTAGGCATGGAGCTCGAAACACGGTTTTCGTTTCTGCGCTGAGAAGACAGTCTGCGTTAACTTCTGGCGCCGTAGGTGGCAAATGCCGCCGTCTCTTCGACTCGGGCCAGATTTACTTCCTTTCGCAGACGAGGCGAGATTCCTTGGTTTGATCTTCGATCGGAAACTTTCTTGGGCACCACAAATAGCACAGCTTAGAGCACGATGTGACCGTTCTCTAAATCTTGGGGTGCGGATCGGACGGCATTGCTCCGTCTTTATCGTGCTGTGATTCGTTCGAAGTTGGACTATGGCAGCATTGTGTATTCTTCAGCTCGACCTTCAGTGCTCAGAAGGTTAGACACAGTCCATAACCAGGGCATCCGTGTGGCCGTTGGAGCTTTTCCAACGAGCCCAGTTGTTAGCCTCTACGCCGAATCGGGAGAACCTCCTCTGCGTTGTCGGCGTGATGTCCTGCTTGCTAATTATGGCTGTGGGCTGAAGTGTATGCCAGGGCATCCAACTTATCACGCGTTTTTCTACCCTGAGCTGCACGAGCGATACTGCCTCCGCTCTCTGAGCCCCAGGCCAGCAGGTTTTCGTTTCCGTGAGCTTCTACGCCAGCACCATGTTGACATTCCTCGGCTGTTATCCAAGGGAGAGAGTATACACCCCCCTTGGTTACGCGCTACCTCCCATGTCGATCTCGGGATGACGCTCTACGGGAAATCTGTTAGGCCTCTTGATAGTATTCGTCGTTGCTTTTTAGAATTTTTATCCAAATACAGTGGCCGTATTTGTATTTACACCGATGGTAGTAAGAGCCCCGACGGTGTTGGATGTGCCTTTGTCACTGGCACCGCAACTTCTACTTACGGTTTGCCTAGTTGCACATCTATATATTCTGCCGAGCTATATGCTATTTATCAAGCCCTTCTGTATATTCGACGTCGAAAATTAGGTGACTGCCTTATTCTTAGTGATTCCCTTAGTGCCCTTCAGAGCATTCGTGAGCTGTACAATTACCATCCTTTGGTGCAGCGCATCCAGGACGTTCTCCACATTTTGCACGCTTCTGGTTTTAATGTGGAGTGCGCATGGATTCCTGGACACGTTGGCTTACCAGGGAATGACACGGCGGATTTGGCAGCGAAATCGGCAGTCACAGCGCCCAGTGTTACGATTACCCATTCAACAGCAGAAGATTTTAGAGTGGCTGTACGGAGAGCCGTTTTTTCGACTTGGCATGCGGAGTGGTCGGCTCTCCGTGGTAATAAGCTGCGAGAGGTGAAGGACCTCCCTATCAACTGGGTAACCTCCTCTCGTTTATTCCGCCGGGAGGAGGTAGTACTAGCTCGGCTAAGAATTGGCCACTGTATTTTTACGCACAGTTACCTTTTTAAACGTGAACCTGCTCCTGTCTGTGCGCTCTGTGGGGAGGCACAGACAGTTCGTCATGTGTTGCTGGAGTGTGGTCACCTGGCACACATTCGGTCATCTGTGGGCATGCGGGCCTCTCTTGCTGAGGTCCTGGCAGATGACCCAAGAGCAGTGGACAGGGTTTTTAAATTTTTAGCAAAACTTTCTTTTACCTTGACGTTTTAGTGTGATAGCAGTTTTTTTTTTAAACTCTTTTAATTTTAATGTGTTGATTTTAGATGGTGTTTTATATCCAGCTCTGTTTAGAGGGCTGGGCCGTTCTGTTACTTCCGTTTCAACTGTGTTAGCTCTTTTACTTGTGTTTTTTCTTTTTTTTTTTTGGTATTTTTCTTACTGCCTATTGCCAAGTTTTAATCGTAAGGGCGCTTATGACCTCGGCAGTTGAGCGCCCTTAAACACCATTATCATCATCATCACCACCCAAAACACCACACTTTGGCGGTGGGAAGTGGGTGTAAAGTCATTTAAAATCACCTTAGACGTGTCACGGGTGCATCTTGCCCTAACTATGAACAGTTCTATACCCTAGGCTGTCAGATTGAGTCTTATTGGAAGTCTAGATCTTTAATTGCTCTCTTATCTGACCCCAATGCTATTAAGGTTCTTACTCCTGGTTATTTTAATACGAACTTCTCTAACCAGTCTTCCCCAGCCAGATTTCGTTGGTGCTAAACTTAGCTTGCTAATCAGGTGGGAGAGAAGAGGCGGTCAAAACCCATGTCACTCTCGCTCATTACTTATAAGCCACGCCACTTTTCGAGAATGTGGCAACGAGAATCTCGTGTATCGAGAACGAGCGAGACAACTCTAGTATTCTCGCAACTGCAGGCGAAGTAGGTTCAAGTATGATCCCCAGTATAAACTGGTTACTTAATAACTAGGGCCCGGCTTTTTACGTTTGAACCTGCTTTTCCCCTCAAAAGTAAGTTAGAAATATTCAAACTACTTTTGTATTTCAAGTCGTTTGGATACTAGATACCTTATTCGACCTAAAAAAATAAATTAATAAAAAAAGCTAAATGGGACATTAAGTCTTAAAACTCAGTAACTTCAGTTTTATTTTATTCTATTTTTTAACCTCGGTCGAACTTGTATTAATTTTCTTTTTCATTTGAATTACAATTTTTATTTAACAATTCGTTTAGTTTTGTTTTGGGTGTACATGTGGGGTTAACGATTTCTATTTTGGTATAGAAATTGCGTGTATGAGATATACCCAGCGATATCTTTTCTCTGCCTAAAAGAATATATTAAAAACAACAGAAAATTTACAAATGTGGCTAGTTATGTACAGCAAAACTACTGAAATGTGAAGTTTGTTTTAAATGAGTAATATATATTAAAATACATGCACATATTAATAGCATGCTTCCGTGAAGTAAAATAGTTTTAATAAATTTATCTATATTATTTTATAAAAAGCGTTTGTCGTCAACTTCCCTAAATAGGTAGAAAACTTGCTTAAAACCGTAACAAAAAAATAATAATAAAAGGCCAAAACTGCTTTATAAACAGCTATAAATCCAAGCCCTAATAATAACACATGATGACTCGTTGTTTAACAGTACATATATCCCAAATGACGTTCAAATAAACGGTTTGAGTCAGCAATGTTAGTCGTTAATGACACACCTAACTTTGTGCTATTGTGTATAAACATGTTCAGATTACTACTTCTTGCAACATAAACGTCTTACGAATAATAAAACTTATACAAACCTTTTATTTTAATAAATGTGAACACCATGAACATATATCTGTAGATTCTGTGATACCACTCTTTCCCTAGTGTGCTTATTTAAACATCATCTTTAACCTGGTAGGCTATTTAAATCCTAAATAATATAAACAGATTAAATTATACAACTTGTAGAACTTACCCACTATGCGCCCCCTAGGGACCTAACATGGTAGGTACGGGTTAGGTGCACCCGGGGACCCGAGCCACCTTTGACTCTCTCTGTGGGCAACCTCTAAGTGGTGAGGGACTCTGTAGGTTAAAATGCACATCCACGTGTAGGCCGTGCGTGGAGACCCGTGGAAATGAATATCCTATTTGGTTGAGGGTTGCGTTCCTGAGCTTAGACTTCCGACTTTCAGTAACTGGGGAGGGTGCGCAGCCTAATACATCACTTTGGTTTCTGCTCCTCCTAAACGGAGGCTAGGGACTAACCCACGCCTAGTCAATCGGCCCGGACTAGGTATTATAGCGAACTCCAGGGTGAGTGGGACGGCGAGCCTGCTATATCCCCTGTGTAGCCCTGTCACCCCATAGGGGTGACCCCTTGTTGGGTTTCGTGGTGGGTGGGGAGCTTTGGGGGATGACATTTTATTGCTATTCCTCTATGGCACCCAATAAACCAACGTTTAAACATGGCCATGGTTTTGTAAAAGAAGTAGTTGAGTCCTGTGGTCCTCGCTACTTGGTTTTTTGTCGGACAGAGGAAGGGAGGAAGTTTTCCATGGTGAGCCCTTTTGCAATTCAAAAGGATATCGATGCTATAGCTGGTGCCGTTAAATCATGCATTAGAACCCGCAACTGGTCGAGGCAACATCCGCATCCCAGGCTGCTAAACAACTGAAAACCAAACTTGAGTAAGCTACCTTGTGAAGATTGAGGCACATAAGACACTTAACTCCTCACGCGGTGTGATAACCTCCCGCGCTCTTGACGGGCTAAGCACTGAGGAGGTCCAAAAGAATATGTCTGAGCAAGGTGTCACGTCTGTCTATCGGGTTAAGCGTAAGGTAAATGGAGAATTCATGCCAACCCGTACCCTGTTTCTTACTTTTGAGTGCCAGGTCAGGACTATACCGCGGATGATCGAAAATGTCCCATGGAAATTGTTGAAGGAGCCGATGGGTTGTGCCAGCTGCGTGCGGGCGGGCGTTGTAATGGATCAACACAATTCCTGAAGTCAGCATTTCTCTTCGTTTGTTTCGAATGGCTCTCCGCAAACGTCGTAATTTACGATGGTCTTCAACAACGTCAATACTCATTTGAAATCATTGGTGGCAAAAATTTTTGAAGCGGGTATTGCAAAACTTGTGCACGAGTACGATAAATGTCTCAATCTTTTCGGTGATTATGTTGAAAAGTAACCATAATTGTACAAAACTTTTAGTAATAAAACAATTTTTTCTATGAACTTGTTTTTATTTATAGCCTATCGGAAGTTGAAAATAAAAGGGCTCTCGTATGTTGGTAAAGATGAAAGGCTGTCAGATCATGTGGCGATGTATCTCATGGACCTATATCTTGGAAAGGGAAGAACTGTGACAACCAGCAGTTTCTTTACATCAGTCCTCCTAACCAAACTCTACTAGTCCTATAGGAATAGTCATTAAATAGAATAAAAGTTCCTAATGATCTAAAACGGGTGAAGGCACCATTATATTCCACCACAGTCTATAAGCACAAAGAAATTGTACTGACTGCTTAACAAGGTAAACCAAAAAGAATGTATTAGTTATCAGCAGCCAGCATACGGCTGTCAACATGTTAGTTAATTTAAAGAAAATTCGTCACTCTCCAAAAAGCTACAATGGAACAAAGATGGGCATAGATTTGTTGACCAAATGGCTTGGAAATACTCGATGTGTACAGGAACTAGAAAATGACTCTTTCAGTCCTTGGATCTAGGCGCTCCTAATGATAGGGTCCTTTATAAGGAAATAACTAAAGAAGTGTCTCAAGGCCTTAGTAACAGAGACCTCTGGTCCCAATAGTAAACAGCAAGATCAAGAACAAAACATAGAGGAACGAAAAGAGCAGTCAAGTAAAGTCCCTCTACTAAATACTGTCAAGTGGAACCAAATGTTTAAAACCAATGTGCAGAGAAGAGAACTGTAATTGTTGTAAGAAATTGCTGTGTAGAACATATAGTGCTAAATTGTAATTTGTAAACGGGGCCTGTATAATAACAGCACTGCATAGTGCAATGCTGTAACAATACGTTTTTATATATAACGCTGTTCTGAAAACCAATTAAATTCATAATGTAGCCATCTACATTTCCATTTTTTTTTATATAATTGTGGAAAGTTGTTTCCTTTTAAAATCATTGCCAGCTGTAGTTAGAAAATTAATTAACTTCAGTAATTTACAATGTGCAGACTTGCGCGTGGCGTTTGACTATTTAAATATATTCCTCGAGGAGTGAGAATGGCTCCAGCGGGCATTCATGAGAACTTCGCAGAGCCGGGCATTCTAGTGTTAAATCTGGGTTCTCACCGGTATGGTAAAGCTAATTATATCCACGTTCTAAATTTATTGCATATGTAGGCGCTAGTAACTAAATGGTTGTGATTAGAATTACTACGAGATGGTGTGCTCACAATACATTTTGAAAATTGACGTCGAGTATACTTCTGAGCTCCACGATCTTCCTACTTATTTACCATAACTATCTGGATGTATGAAGCTGAAAGGGTCGTGAACAAAAAGGCGTGTAGATTCATCGGCAGACAATAACGGAAACTAGCTGAAACACTACCAGTGCATTAATATCACACTTAAGGAGCACCGTGTATTGAGGCCACTCCTAACCAGCAGCTCTACCAGGCGAAATGCTTAGCACTAACCAAGAGATCTTGCGAAGCCGCCGGCCATAAACAAATAATAGCTTCATTATTTTCGACGTTCCTATTTTCTAGACTCCAACTAAGACAGTTTATCATGGTCCCGTCCATTGGATGGAAGAATTTGCCTCTCGATAAACTAACTTGGATGTTGTGGGGGTGGGGGGCTCTAACTTCAACCCAAATATCCTTTTGCTTCTCTACTTTTTGGTAGAGGGATTCAGTAGGTAGGTGCATTTTCCAATAGCGTGTTCCACACTTCTAGCTTTGCGGAATCAGTATTTTGCTTCAAAGAAAAGCCGATGTCAGTGTACCTCTCCCCTCCAAAACAGCCAGTGATTATGAGTTCATCGAATATCTCCGGTATCTTTCGGATGAAAAAGATTGACTTCTTACATTCAAGCCTCGGTAGTACGAAGGTGCACTCCGGCCTTTGAACCCCCAAAATGCTCTCTTCCCTTCGGGCCTGTGTTTTTCTGTTTAAATTCTTCCTCATGTGTCTATACTGTACTCGAGTGGAAAGAGGATCATGCGATCTGTACTTTGAAACCGGAAGAAGATCCAATGCATCCCACAACTACCGCTCATTGGGTGGTAGGAATAAAAGTGAGATGCGTCTTATGAGACACCGCTAGCAGAAAATGTCAGACATGTCTTTTTTTTTTTTTTTTTTTTTTTTTAAACAGTAACGGAGTCTGATCAGGACTCCGGTACTGTATCCCTATTTACATTTCCCCCCGTAGGTTTTACTGTTTACTGGTTTTACTGTTTCTTTTACAAACATATACACACACACATTGCACAAACACATAACATCCATGCCCAAGGCGGGACTCGAACCCACGATCCCCTGCCCACGAAGCACCAAAGCGAGACGCTTTAGCGAGCGTGGCCATGGGGACCGGCCGTCTTGAGACGTGTTTCGTATGAATAAAAATTCCCCGTCCGAAGTGAGAGGCACTACCAGCGTCTCATACACTATCTGCGTGTAAACAGGTCAACAGGAATGGAAAGGCTTATTTTAGCACTTATGAATGACGTTATATGATTTATACTGTCAAAATTGAGAAGGAAACATTGCCTTTTAATCGTGTTTCGCGGATGTTTAAAAAAAAAAAACGATTTAACAAAATCGTAAATGTCAGAAAATTAGAAATTTGCAACGGCCGGAATAAAACCAGAGTTAGAAAAAACTCTTGGTAGGGATTATAATGAAATCTAATTTAGGAAAATAAGCTATGTGAAAAGTAGAATAAAACAAAAAATCTGCCTTTTCATGACCTTCTGTAACTGTTGCACTCACAAACTTTTCTTACAAAACATTATTCTTGTATCTATATCATACTAATCGATATAACGATTAGCTTAATTGGTCTTATTACTTAGTTCTTTGCGAATAGAAGGGAAATAAGGTTATTTACAAGGCTGAAGCAAGTCAAAACCTTTAAAAGCAGATTGTTATGTGAAGTTCAGTTTGCTTTGAATGGCAAGCAGCAAAACTAGAGAGGCGAAACTAAGTAGGCTTCCTGTTTGAGAACAGTTAACGTACTTTAAAACTGAAACTAATAGCAAGGAATATCTCGAAAACTGTCAAATTTAAAAGAAAAACGTACATGACATAATTGTGTATTTTAACGAGATCTAAATTTTTGTTTTTGTCTATCTCTTGCGGTTTATCAGTTATGCAAAATTCATCCTGAATAAAGAAGTCCGCAGAGGCTATTCCCAGAAAATACAAGATATATTTTATTTGTGATGTAAATATTTTTAATATACGGCATTTTTAATCAAAATCGTTTCAGCCGTTTTTGAGGAAAACCTTCAATTTGAAACATTTTTCCATGTAAAGAAGTTTGTAGTGGAGGGATTTTCTTGGAAACTTTATGTCCCATCCTTGAAGATACTAAACATAAATACCAAGTTGATATTTAACGGTCTTTGAGCTATGCTGCCTACACTCACACACAAACCTTTTAATAAAAATCCTTTTTTGGGACTGAGGGAACCTCAAAACATGTAACCGGTGAAATCTCGGCATCGAAATTTTGGATGGAATACAATACCTTCTATGTACTTTGTATGTAGTCACATACGTTCCAGCAAAAGTAAAAAACAAATGCTTTACAAAGGACAACAAGCCCATACACACGAAAGAATAAAAAAGACAGTACTTGGAATTGATAGCAGAAACAAATTTTCTGAAAACAGTGAAAGTTAAGAATAAAACATTAAAAGAGTATTATTTTACATATTTTTTATTTATTAGTTACTTTGGAATAGAAATGCTTCTATAAAAATTCCACTTTGTTAAGGAGTTTAAACCCTATTTTTATAGAACGTCATAAAAAGTATCGTATCTCATGTACCATAAAGGACAAAGATAATGACGAAAGTGAGCAGTACTTTTATATGTATTAATTTGTAACTGTATCGATGACACTAATAATGTAATAACGTTCGTGTTAACTTATTTTGAAATAATTCAAAGGATTGTACTTATTAAAATACCTGCACTTCCTGTTAAATTTAATATTGTAACATTACTTTGGTTATAGAAGCGTGTTGGTGTAATCACTTATTATTCTTACCATCTAATACCCTTGTTCGAGTCCCCTTTCCTTATATACCTGCTTTCTCTCCATCATGTCATAACCATAATCAACCTCACATACATGATCAACATTACAAGTTGGTCTTCCTGCTGTTACTCCTTTCCACAGTCTTGGACCAAGAATCTGTAATCAAGTTCCTGGAAATGTTTATTATAGAGAACCATACAGCATAGATAAACGAAGGTACTCTGTTGCCGACGTTACCTTTTATTGAATTATTTGAAGCTCCTTTTTGCTTGGCCAAATTATCTTTGTATCATAACATGTTTCTTGGTGAGATACCTACATAGGTCCTATATGATAGCCATGCATTGTTATTATTATTATTATTATTATTATTAATAATAATATTTCTGCAGAATTTTGCTCCTGAATAGAACCATGCCACTTGTAAACAACACCTTTCCTGGTACTGATTTCGTCTACATGAAATTTCTTCTTTTCCTTTCTTTATAATGAGATGGGTATTGTCCGAAGCTCCAATTGCATCAGGGAATATATCGTACTGTTGCAGTATTTAGTTCTTTGAAATGCAGCAGCATTTTCCAGAAATTTGATCTAATCAAATTCTCGTACTATTTTACAGTTGCAGCCAACTTTCCAAAAAGTTTTGGTTACTGAATTCTGAGAGGCCTCAGCATCTTCTACGATGCCACACTGATGGTCAGGATTTACTACCTGCAGACGAATGGTCAGCATTCTGGCTTCTAACCCAAAGGTCCCTGGTTCGATTTTGCCTGGGACAGGGAATTCATTTTTAACTATAATAATATTCCATCCTCACAAAGTCTCTAAGTATGCTTGAGTGAGTGAGTGTGTGTATGTATGTATTTTTTTTTTTGGTAGTGTTTAACGCCCGCTTTAACTACTAATGGCACCGCAGGCGGTGGCACTGATGATACATGAATGATGATGGAGCATCGGTGGAATGCGATGGCGGGGGCAACCGGAGTACCCGGAGAAAACCCGCCCCAGCGCCGCTTTGTCCACCAAAAATCTCACATGCGGTCGCTTGGGATCGAACCCCGGCCGTCTAGGTGAGAGGCTAGTGGTCTAACCACTCGGCCACGGCGCGGCCCCGTATGTATGTATGTATGTATGTGTGTTTAATAGTATACAACTGAAAAAAACGACGTTAAGAAACCTTACGGTTCAGTGAAAAATCACCAGTAGTTGTTTCTAAAAAAAAACTGACAATATTATTCTAATCTTTGCTCCTTTTCATAAAGCACCATCTCTTCTTCCTCTTGCTTCGGAAAGAAAATGTTGTACAAGCCACTGAACATTTTGTTTTAATCTTGAAGTTCGTTATAATCTAATTCTTCAGAATCCCTCCTTGTTCAGCAAAGCTTCCTTCTGTGTTAAAAAAACACGGAATCCGCCTATAAGTTGTTGCAAGAAGCTGCGTTTCACGTGTTTAGACACACCTACTGCGGTGACTTAACCAAAAATGAGACGCGTCTCATGAAAGTGAGACACGACTACTTTTCATTCATTTCAAAACCTGAGACGCGTCGCATTACGTAAGCACGTGAGACGTTGGTCGCTATCAAGGTCACCTCCATCTTGAGTCGTCGTGTTTTATTCATACGAAAGTGAGACGCGTCTCGAAAATTGTAAGTTTTGAGACGCGTCTCATCTTTATTCATGCCACCCATTAAACCTCCTATTGTTTCACTGGAAATTTGTGTTCGTGAGGCTACTACTCTGCAGCAGCACATCAACTCTAAGGGCAATAATAGGCGGAGTCACCGAATGCTCAGTCCTATGTGCTATGCTATTCATCGTGTAATTGGCGGACTTACCCTTTAAAAAACATGTAAATATAGCACAGTATGCCTAAGACTTCAGCTGATCAGTGATGTGCTCTGTTCACCCGGGAATATTTTATTGGCATTCGCTCTTAATTGCTTGGTCTAATGCTTTGCTGCCAGATAGGGTTTTCTTTTGTCGGCTCAGTAGCTTGTCCGCTCTTTCTCCTGGCAGTTGGAAAATGGCTCCCGGGTGGAATTTGTGAAATAATCAGGGAAATAATATAATAACAATCATCTTCCTGAGGGGAAACAATGAAATTTTATTAACTAGTAGTAATTGTAATTAGGACGAGGATGCAGCCCGTCCTTGATTATATAGGTAGCGAAGACATGAACACGTGTGGTTAGAAGTCTGAAGAGTTTGAGTGGTGTATTATTTTATTGTTATTATTATTGTTGTTGTTGTTGTTTTTATTGGTATTACAATAATATTCCATATCACATTTTAGAGCACCATTATTTCAGGCCACTATCTGGAATGGGTGTACTTTATCAGTATGATATTTTGTTGCGGACTATAAATTTCCTATTTAATATTTCCATAGTGGCCAGCCACTTCACAACCGTGTTTGATATTGCTATGTACTTCTCTGAGGATTGTGATACTCAGACGTAAAGGTAATGCACTTTTGCGGTTAAATCGGTGTTTTATAAGAAATGTGATATATCAAATTGGGCTCTTTTCCTTTGCTTCAGTAGTATTATTCTGTCCCTGTGCAAGCAAATAGGTGCACGCATTTTATCATGCTCAATTGTATATACTTGATGGTACCCTGTAGTTCTTCCACACTTATTTGTATTTAAGTTTGTAGGTCTCAGTCACCGGGTTTTCGTGATTTGAAAGTGTCCAGCGTTTTGTTCACACAGAAATAAGTACCTAGTTAAGATTAAGCATTACAAAATGTTGGTATTACAGGATGCCTGTGATAATACATTTACCTGCAGACATATTTATATACTTCAGAAGTCAATGCTAAGAGAACTTGACTTTAAGACTTTTGTTAATTTCGTTGTAAAACACTCCTAATTGGCACGCTCACATTACGTGTCCCTGTGAGATTGCTGGAGTTCAGCCACCAGTGGTTTTCAAAGGTAGTAAAGCAAAGTTAGGTAATCCAGCTGTGAATGCAGTCTCATTGGCTCATATTGAAACTTACTTTTCGCATTCTCTTTTTATTACAAAGGAATTCAAATCTGGAAATTATATATCTCTTTGCATATATAGTTTATACTATCGAAATTGGTTCTAAGGGAGCCTTGTTAAACTGATTCATTGTGCTTTAGCTATCATATTTGTCTATCCACGAATGCATTTGGCTAATTTATACAGGACTTTACCCGATAACTTGCCTCTGGCAGATTTATTTATAGTGAGGAAGTGAGACAAATAAATGTCAATAAATATCTGATATAGTGGTTTAATTTATGTAATCCAGTACGGTAGTCTGCCAGTAAAGCACTCCAGGGAACCCGATATTTGTATTCACATGTAGATGTCTTGTAAATTACTTCTACTAAATTTCCTTACGTAGCCCTCACACACTTAATCTGTGTAGATGTATATCAGGCCTCATCTGATGTCATATTTGGAACAAATTAACTAAAGTGAAATCCCATTCAGTGATTTTTTTATGGTGGGCACCAAATATATTGCTTTTATTCAGTTTGGTTAATTGAGTTTTCAGAACTTAGATATATGCTTGCACATTCAACAGCTTGTAAATTAGTGATGACTTATTTTCATTAAAGTAGAATTTGTGAATTGTCCTCCTACTCTTTCATACTTAGTCACCCAAACATTTATCCTACATAAATGCATACTGGACTTCATCTAGTGGGATACTGAAAACAAATAAAGCAAAAGAGGAATCCAATTCATTGGTTCAATTCAGAAGCAAGGGCTGTCATTGAAATGTGATGTCGTTATTTAATTTGGATAATTGAGTGCAAAAGATATAGTATTGAAGTCTAACATTAATATGGGCTGAGTTTTAAGTCAACAGAGAAACTTCAGGAGGTGATTCCTGATTGGAAATGGAGCACAGAGTTTGATTGCAGCTTGTGTCCGAAATCGCATTTTTATAGTGTTTAACGCCCGCTTTTATTACATAGGCACCGCAGGTGATGACACTGGTGGTACATGGAAAGAAGATGGAGTACCGGTGGAATTTGATGGCGGGAGAAACTGCAGAACCCGGAGAAAACCCGCCCCAGTGCTGCTTTTCACCACAAATCCCGTATGCGGTAGCTTAGGAGCGAACCAGGGCCGCCACAAAAATGCATGGTACTGACTGCATTCTCTCATAGCTTGCAGAGTACTTTTTGTTTGTTGAATAAAGTCTGTCATAACCCACAGTTTGGGTCTTTGTGTGCTGTAAATAGTGTGATTTATGCACTGCAGAAACACAATGGTTAGGTATTTATTCCAAGTAAAAGCCGAGATAGTGTTCGTATATGCTCAAGCAAGTGGAAGTGGTGAAGAGTCAAGACGGTAATTACAAGCCATGTACCATGACCGACAACACCACCCACATAAGATAACACTGGGAGACATTTTTCGCGTGTGTACGAACGTGGGTTGTTTGAGGCAGACGAACATGATGGGCGTCCGTGGACTGTGCAAGCGCCAGATTTGGAGAAACTTATTCACCATGATATTGGGAACAACTCTGTTATAAGCTTCAGGCAATTGGTGCGACAAAATGGTATAAGCCAAGGGACGGTTTTCTATATCCTACATGAGAGATATCCAGCAGCAATGTTGCGCCAACATTATTGGCGACCATCTGCTCGGATCAATTATTCCACAACTCATGAACTGGAATTCCTGCAAAACACTCAGCCTCAATAACCAAGAATGTGCTTTGGCAATGTGGGTGCAGTATGATGGAGAGCCAGACCACTTCCATATTAATGTTCGCCGATGCCTCCACAATAGCTTCCCTAGATGTTGGATAGGACATTTAGGCGTGTTGCGTTGCACATTTGATTACCGGAATTAAACAACCTGGATTTTACTTGTGAGAATATCTGAAAAGCGTTTCTTACGGTGTTCTTGATGTTCAGACCCTTCAACAGCGTATTCACGTAGCCTGTGACGACATTCGGACACAGTCCGTAACACTCGAAGGTGTAAGGCCATATACGAGCGTCATTTCATAAATGTTGCACCCGAACTTGTTTCACTTACACGTTTATGTTTTTCAGTATCTCCTTACAACCCTTCAATATAATTTCCCCGTTTCTCTTTAACTGAATCCCAATGTGTTGGAAGCTCTTATTCCATCCAGGACACCACTTCTTTGCATCTGTAGAAAGTCTCGGATAACAGTGGTATAAAACTCTTCCAGAGAAGCATAACGACGTGTAAGCATAGGTTCTTTCAACTTCGGTAACAAGTCGAAGGTCGCTGGACGTATGTGCGGGCTGTAGGGTAAATGTGGCAACGCTTTCCATTCGTATTCGCGCAGTTTTTTGCTACAACACTGCCGATATGCTAGCGAGCAATGTCGCGGATAATCAGTGGCCCAGTCTCGAGCAGCTGAATTCGGAATTTTTGCGTTATTTTCCGAGGTTTAGCATGAAGTTACGATAATACACTGCTGTGACACTTGTTCCAAATGTGACTCTATCTGTCACGATGATTCCTTGGTGATCATAAGCAAAAATCATCAATTCTTGAGCTTTGATTGAGCGCGTCGTGCAGAATCTGAAGCTCTCCACTCACTGGACTCTGATTTCAACCACCATTCAAAGTATCTAATCCATGTTTCATCAATAGAAAAAAATTCGACACAAGAACTCTTCACCTTCACGGTCGAATTGTTGTTGCAGCCAGGTTACATTGTCCAGGTGATTCTGCTTCTCTTCAGAAGTCAAACAGTATGAAACCCATCCCGCAGAAATTTTTCTCTTCTTCAAGTCATTTGTCAGAATACGGATAACTATGTTGGTGGCTCCAGACAGTTCTTCACATGACGCACGGCGACTTTTTCCAAGGGCATCTGCCACAAATTTCGCATTTCATTCATCTGCTACAGTTTTTGGCCTCCCGGGTCTTGGATTATCATCTAAGCTCATACAACTACCACGAAAGCGACAAATCCAATGCGAAACTGTATTACGGTCCATTGTAGATTAAATAAATACTTCACTTAGCCCATTGTGAAATTCTGGAGCTTGATGTGATTTAGTTTGGATAATTCCGTGTGGACTGTATTAAGTATTGAAATCTGTGAATAATATACTCCCGAAATGCAGATACCTGAATATATCTGAAAGTATAGTAATGTGGTTCAATACCTTTGACGATAATGCGTGGTGAGGTGCATTTTTATATAAACTGCAGAAACGTGACACCACTATGTCTTTTGTCTTATGTTGTGAAGAAATGTCATGAAATATATAACAAATATTTAAAATGAAATTAATAGCTGCAATAGATAGGTACAGAAATGTTTATTGTAGCTCATTCATTTCTCTTATAGATAATGAACCTGAAAACCGGAAACTGTTTGGAAAAACCAATGGGAAAAGGAACTCTCAACCAACCAATGGGATATGTGATTTTAATGAGGTGTGTGCTGGAGCCTAGCAATAGCATTATTCAGATGTTTGTTATGACTCCGGAAGGCTTCGTCATGACAGATGAGTCTGTATGCCTAGATGGTGCTCTAGAGAGAGAACAGAGCATGAAGTCCAAAGTGCGTATTATAGCGTGTAACGGCGCTGATCGTCAGAAATGGAAGTATGATCGCAAGGTAAGCTAACATTTTATATAACTAAGCATGTTTATCCATTAAGACTATTTCGAACAGTTTGCTGAGTATGCGCTCACATTTATTCTGGTTTTCTATCAAGGTTACGTTCTTTACTGAAAACGTAGAATTATTCAGGTTTTCTACCAAGTATGGTAAAATATTTTTTTTTTTTGCACGGCTATAATCGTACATATCAACTGGAGCATTTCTTGTCAGTTTAGTGCGAGGCTAGCAGTGCCATAATGGTGAATACCTATTAAGAGTCTGTATCTACCTCTCAGTTACTTTTCCATCCGCTTCACCAGTTCATTTGCAAGATGATAGGTGATGTTTAATGGACTATTTTATGGTGACTTGTACCTTTGGATCTCCTATCCAACGTCCATTGCTGTTGTTCCTGATATTACCTCTGGTAGCTGTCATAATGCTTTTAACATTGAAATACTTTCGCTTTTAGTTTTATAATGGGCTGATAACATAGAAATTGGGCGCTCTAAAATCCCAATGAATATCATCATCATCATCATAATCATTATCATCATTTTTAGTTTCCCTTTTACTGGCGGATTTTAATGAGGTGGAAATCCATGTGTTCTATAGGTTTTAACCGTTTTTATCCCCAGGTACTTTTAACCCGTCAACCGTGTTGTTGTATTTGTGTCCTGCTTGCTCTTTTTGGAAACATGTTAGCTTCATTTATGGTTTTAGCCACCATTCGTTTTATATCCCTGGGTTTTTGTTCATTGCCTATCTGCTTAAATCTTTACTTTCTCTTTTATATTCATGTTTTATTTCTGGTATTTGATTCAACTATCTTTATAAAGGCACTAATGACATTAGCACTTGAAATGTCCTTAAACACCCACCATCATGTTGCTCAATCAGAATCAGCATTTGGTGGTGTGCTTACAAGAGATAAAACTCAGTAAATACGACATTACCATCAGAAGTACTCCTCTGTACGGTGTGTTTAATCATCGTAAGAGATTGATGGGGACACTATGATGCTCGTCAGAGATGATATCTTCGTAGAATCCATATCCTTGGAATTCGATATACATTCAGTTGCTGTAAGGACTAAGCTGCCGTCCACCAGATTCGCCATTGGTAGTATATATCTACATCCATCCGATGACCTCATGCTCACTGATTTAAAACACATATCTTTCAGCAAACAATACCTTTTCAGTTGGCAGGTGACATGAATGCCCAACGACCCTCAGGCTTATGCGAAAGGTAAACTAATTGCTAATTTATTGGTCATTTATAACCTACCTCTCCTGAAACCCGGAGAGCCTACATGTGTTTCTGACGCCTTTAGTATTTCTTCATTGTGGATATAGCAGTTTGTTCTCTACAGTTGGCAGAACCCTTACAATGGAATATATTCGCTGCTTAAGGCTACAGTGACAACTTTTTCAATTCTTAT
Source organism: Hymenopus coronatus (assembly GCA_030762935.1). Taxonomy (NCBI): domain Eukaryota; kingdom Metazoa; phylum Arthropoda; class Insecta; order Mantodea; family Hymenopodidae; genus Hymenopus; species Hymenopus coronatus. The sequence continues at coordinate 279,748,065 of CM060900.1, read as the reverse complement.
TGATACCTTAGCACAAGATGTATGTTCCACTAGCTTAACTAGATGACGCTTAGATCAAGACGACTGTAATCTTTACTCCCGTTCGGTTCTCTTTAAGTACACTAAACACGACTATGTGAACTTATTAGTTGAACATTTTCACAGAGACTAACCTTTGAGTTGCTGAGCGCCCTATTCCGCCGCTGGCTGGAGGACTCTGTCGCTTTCTGGTGCCTTGGTGTACCGATGAATGCGAGATGTCATTCGTGCTCGTAGCCGTGCTCTTAGGGAATTTCAGTGTCGACCTCTATTGGATAACCTCCTTCAATATAAAAACCTGCGTTTCAAATTTTCACAAATTATTAAAGATATCAAAAATACATAATGGAGGAAGTTTGTACTAACTGTTAGTCGGTATACACCTTCCTCTGTCGAATGAGATAAGCTAAAACGTGTGGCTGGAAGTTTGGTCCATGATATAGTTTTAAAAACAACCACTGGCTCTATTGTTGATAGGTCTAACATGGTTAATACCCTTGCCGTGTTTTCGCTCTAGTGTCTAGCTCAGAAATTTATTTGCATAAGCTTCGCCAGTTAAGGCTATTGTGAAATCTCAAGGGTTCTCCTTTCTCTACGCAAACCATTACATGGCGACTTTTTTATTTGTTGTTGTTGTTTTAATATAAGGGAGTTAGACCATGCCATTTCATTTTCGCTTAATTCAGCACCTGGTACAAATGGAATCCAAGTGCAAATGCTGCACATTCTCGCTCCGGAATGTAAAGCCTTTATTCTCGAAATCTTATATCGTGTTCAGGTTGAGGACATTTTTCTAGATATGTGGCGGGAGGCCACCATCATTATCGTCGTCGTTATTCTCATTTCCAACTAAAGTATTTGGTTCCTTATTGGTTTCAGCTTTCTGCATATGCATAATTGTTTTGGGTATCAGAATCGAAACTACCAAATTGATATTTTACTGTAGGGGTTGGGGATAACATTGGTTCTTCGGAAAGAGCCGCTGTACTGGTTACAGATGGAAAATTTAGATCATTAATATGTATCTGATTTGTGCACTTACGATTCAGTTTAATGACGCAGAACTTTTGGTAACCTCGATGATTTATGGGGTCTCTTTACGTGACAATATTTCGAAATGACATCGATATGTTCTTGTCATTCTCTAACAGTCTTAATCCCGCCACATCAGTCATATGTATATGCGAACTTTTAAGAACGACTTTACCAGGTACTTTAACAAAAAATATGGAAAGTAAGATTTTCTTACAAAGACATAATTTTCTGTATTTACCATTACAAAGATACCACATTTTGTCACAAAGGAATCTCCTCCTACACATGACAAACTGCAGCGTACAATAAAATCACACCAAAAAGATGTCAACATGTATTTGTCAGGGCTAAATGTTACTCAAGCAGAAGATGCATCGCTGGTAATTATTATTATTATTATTATTATTATTATTATTATTATTATTATTATTATTATTATTATTATTATTATCGTCATAATCAGCAGCATAATTATCTTCATCATCACATCATCACCACCATTCAGCATCATCACTATCAATTCAAGGGATGCTAATTTGCAAAACAGGTTTTATATGACATGTAAGTTTGATGGAACTAAGAATATAATTATGTCCATACCTTCAGCCGCATCCGAACATTCAGTTACAACCGAAATATATAACATGTATGTATGAACAAAGATCCTGGAATTGTATGATATTAAAGAAGGGATTAAATTCTTGTTCTCTGGTAAGGAAATTAATAACAAAAAAAAAAAAACAACAACAAAACTTGAGCATGTGGAAGGTGATTTTCGTACCAAAGATATTAGGAATTGCAGTTATAACGTAAATTTTAATGAAAACTAAAAGCGGAAGCAGCAAAAGTCTGCTGCTATAAGAAAAAGCCAGTGTTTCCTTGTATTTGACACGCACCCACAAGTCTATAGAATCCACCATCTATTTTGAATGCAATGCAACCATGGTGCATATGTTGCAAAATATATTTTAGAGAAACACTCTACATCTCCAGCCTTTGCATTTTGCTTAGTATACTGTGACACAGTGGCTACGAGCTAAGCCCTTGGAGGTCAGAACTTGGCAGCGATGGGGCTAAACAGAGTAAAATAGCCCAGCATAAATAATAAAAGCACTATCATTAAATAAGCCGAATCTTCTGGAATTTTCCTTTCTTCCCGCCGCTTCCAGCAGATTCTAAAATCTTCTGTGGAAACATCCAATCTCTACATAAGCGATTTCTTGCAGGTTATTGAATAAGTGAATTTGCGAATGTGTTTCGGAAAAAGTACCAATTGCTACTAAACAAATGAATCTGTGACGATTATTGTGATTTGCTGTGAGTGCTGCGCACTGCAGGAGGTTAAAAAGGTTTTCGACTCCCCAGCGCGAGAACCTTCCGAAAGAACAGACTACGTCGTATGCTTTACGTTATGTCGCTATCACGAACAAAGGAATTTACAGTGCAATTTCAAGTAGAATGCATTAGAAAAGTGACTTTGAGAACATAGTAAGGGATAGTGTTGTCTGGACTAAGCTTTTTGATTTCTGAATGGAAGGTAAAAAGTTGCGACATGTTTGAAATATTTGACAATGTTACTTGGCTTACAGAGAAGGTTTATTGTCCATAAATTATTTTAATGGGAAAATATTCTGGTATTGAAAATTCTACGTCGTCTTAGTAATCACCAGTAAACATTCACATGGTATGGCGTTTTGCCTCTTTACATTTCCTCTATGTCACGCCTTCGTTTAAAGAAGGTGTGTATACCTCTCCATGACAGTAGCAAATAATATTGACCATGCCAAATATCTGGAACTAAAAGGGCGGTAATGTCCACAACAGTTGCAACGTCTGAAATCCCACTGGTGCTACTATGGAATAAAGTTCAATGATTTATGACCAATTTCTTCGCATAAATGGTCAATTAGGTGAAAGAAGGGTTCAAAAAGCAGTACATTACAGCATTAGATTTAATGACTAGAATCTAACTGAAAACGAAAACTGTATTGCAGTAATCTTATTCAATAAACAGACTCCACATATTGTTAAGAATATTTGCTGATAAAGGTATTGAAGTGGCAGGAATATGATTTTATATCTATTTTATTGTATTCAATTACACAATCTTTCCACTTTAGTCCTGAAGAAATTAGCCTATTGCATAAACTACAATTTTATATCTTGCAGAGAAAGACTCTGGAAAACCTGCACAGCGAAATGTGTCTCACGTTGCCAGAAGATGTAGAAGAAAAGAGTCCCATTTTGGCTCCATGTACTGAGTACACTAACCAGAAATGGGAGCTGGTGTCAATGTCATGGAAATGACATATTTAAGGTAAGAGTTTTGAAGATGTATTTATGAATACATTATTGTTAAATGCTAATAGTCGTAAACCTTAAGAAAAGTGCAAGTAATCAATTACATATATTCCACCCCAAATTGGTTTAGAGTTTGAGGTATCCTAAACACGAACTGGATCATCTGACGTACACTTATTAACTTTTCAGATCCTGTCCTCTTTATTTTAGGGAAACCATTGAACATTTGCTCCATTTTGTATATATATATATATATATATATATATATATATATATATATAATACGTATCCCATTTATTTGATTAACTTCTTTAAAATTGATGCATGGAATAAATAACTGCGATTTAGCTGAGACACAGCTTTTCTGACTCCAGATATTTACACAATTTTAATGCAGCACACATTATTAGAGGGAACAATGCAATGTATTTTTGAAAGGATTGGAATAGTTTTGTTTTCCTTGAGGAAGCATATCAAAATTAAGCCATTGTCATATATGACGGCTTTATAGGTACAGAGAGAGGGAGATCTCGGTAGTAACATTTGTCAACGACTTTTGCAAAGAGTCTGATAACACATGCACCATGTATAAGAAAACAGCACATAAGATATATTCCGACAATTTTGGGGAATATTATATTAAATAAGTGAAGTATTGAAGAGCCTAATACAGAATAATTACAGTAATTTAATATATTAAATTTACCAGGTCTCCAGAGGGGACGACTAACATATGCACGTGTAGGAAATGATAATAAAACAATAGCATTAGCTTATATTTCAATAATTGTTTTAGTAACTGCTTTCTGTTCCAAAGTAAAAGAAAAATATACAAGAAATCATGTTTACATACTTTATCCTTCATTCTAGCTCCTTCTTAATACCTTTTAACCTGATGTTTACCTCACCTGAATCATAAGGTTTTTATGTGTTACTTAAATCTCCCTCCCCCCTCTCTCTCTCTTCAAATACATTAAACTTAATGAAAAATACATTTTAATCTGGTAAGTTTATAACTATGTGTGCTATTAATATAGGATATATTTTTGCGCTACGTTAATGGTTAATGTGCTCTTTCGCTTTGTTTATGGAAAATATCTCGGATAACATACACCGTGTGCATTGTATTTTTTCGGAAGTTGCTTGCGCTTCACATTGCCCCAAAGAGGGAGCTACTTCAGCCATTAAATGCAAATATGTCATAAATAGCACATCGATGATCAAGGGAATTGAAACATCACGTTGCGATGTCTTTCTGTGTTCCCTTATTAAGTTAGCTTTCTTGTGGATTCACAGTTGCCAATATAGTTGTTTCACTGGCTGTTAATTTGTGGACATCTTGGAACATAGGTAGTTTTCTGGCAGTGATAAGCGCAGTAGTGTCAGTAATGCAGATAGTCTTTCTTGTCTTGGCAGCATTAGTGGTGTCAGTAATGCTATATCTTCCACTTCAAGTGGAGGTAAAGCGGCAACTCTAGTAAGAGGAAAAGGAAGCACACCCCATTTAGGAGCAGTCCCAAAAATATAATAAAGGGAATTTGCTCAGACCGCTGTTACTGAAGTTGAAATTTTGTTTACGGACACGTGATTATTATGCAGTATTGTAATGCAGATATATTTTAGTAACCAAAACTTTCCCAAGCAAGAAGGGTGTTTGCTATGTGTTTATTTAGATGCTTGCCGTTACAATGCTCATTATGTTAATTGCTGTCTTTCACGCCTGTATGCCGTGAGAAGAGAATAATGATATAATATGCAGGTGGTAACCTGTGCTGAATTGAGGGCTAATTATATATGTCCCCCCTCCCCCGAAAGAAAATATTCAGGAAGCTCCAGCTGGTTTACATCACGAGATGACTGCAGATATGTTTGAAGCTTATCTCAGGAGTACAGTTTAGGACAGCCTTACTCCAAAATTTTTAATTGTACATATGACGTAAATTATCATTCTTGACTAAATATTAAAATGTCTACCATAACTACCAGAGAAGAGACATGTTCAAATTCATGGAAAAATTGTAATTTATATTTTACCAGCCTGGTTCTTGAAAAAAATCGGATAGCCAATATAAGAAAAATGTACAAAATGAACCAAATAGCAAAATATCCTAGTCATAAAGTCCTCAGGTTACATTATTACCACTGTTGTATCAATCCGTTCGAGCTATTATGCGCACGGCAAGAAACTGACTTGTTCTGTAAGCTTCTTTTCATAGTGTTTAACGCCCGCTTTTACTACTATGGCACCGCAGGCGATGCCACTGATGATGCACAGAATGAAGATGGCGCACAGGTGAAATGTGATGCTGGGGGATATAGGAGAACCCGGAGAAAAACCCCCGCGCCGTATTTTCCATCACAAGTCTCATATGCAGTCACTTGGGATCGAACACGGGCCTCCTATGTGAGAAGCGACTAGTCTAATTACTCGACCATGGCGCGGCCCCTCTGTAAGTGACAGTGTTTGCAAAATACGGAGAAAATGTATAGTTAGCAAAGATTTGACTAGTTTGGGAAAATTTGTGCAGCACGCCGTGCAAAGAGTGCAGAAAATATTAATTACAGTAGCTTTTTCCTAGTGTGACCACTTAAAGAAAAGAAGGGATTTGATGCGCCACATGCTAAACATTTGGAGCAGCAAAGTAATTCTACGCAATTGAGAAAGTAGGTAATAATGTATTATTCAACCCCACGAACTTCCCACTTCATTATGGCAAGCATTTGTAATACCCAGTGACTGCAGAACTTTAAACTCAGGGTCAATATGAATAAAGCATGCCTCATAAAATCTTAGCAGGTACACAAAGTTTGCGTCATCCATGAACTTAATGAGTCCCCGAACACGATTTATGCTGTCGTACTCCCAGATGAATATTCGTCGTCGATTATTGCATTAAAAAGTTGGTATAAGTCAATGAAATGTTTAGTTATAGTTGTGACGGCCCTCGAGTGGAAGTTCCATCTTGTAGTGCAAGCCTGTGGCAACTTAAATCATTTTTCAGTAAGCAGTGCAGTGCGCTTGGACGACTTGCTGAAAAGACTATGAAATACTGTCAAGTCAGATATAAACAGACGTACTTGTTTGACTGTTTTTGAACCATACAAAAGTACTAGATTCAGCTGGTGTGCGTAGCAGTGAATAAAGATTGCATGAGGGCAAAATTCCTTTACAGTACATATGAAGAACCCCATAGGGGTCATCTTAGTATTACAAAGCTGCTAAAGCCCCGTTCACATATTTAGCATATCAACCTTTAGGGTATGCTTACTTTTCTTTACACCTACAGTGGAAACGGCTGGACTAATTTGAGTGATACATGATCTTACGTTTCCTTCCTCTCTAAGATTACGTGTATTTCGCCCTGTGTTAGTACACCGAGAAGAAGCCATTATGCGAGAAAAATGTGCATATGAACACGTGTCCCAAAAGCTTTCGTTCTCGAATTATTGAGGTTCAAAATGCTATTAATCAAAACATTTTAAATGAAATGTTATTCTGTTTTTGAAGTTCTCGGCTTGTTAGAAACTGTTCGACACAAACGGAACTTTTAGAAAACGATCCAAGTGTCCTCTTCTTTTTTCTAAATTCGCATGCACTCGTTGAAGCATGGAATGCCAGTTACTCCCAATCGGTGACGTCTGATTTCGTAGGCTTACGTTACACGTAGATTAAGAGTTTCTTCGTCTAGAATGTCTGCTGCTTAAACCAGTGGTTTAACGTGCCCCCAAAGGAGAAAATCCAACGAATTGAGGTCGGGGAAACGTGTAGAACTTGCAAATGGTCCTGCTCTATCTATACATTTGTCACTCCAGTGAACTCCAGTGTATCTCGAACAATGAGACTAGAATATGCTAGAGCATCCAGCATAAACCACATATTTCTTCTTATTTGCAGAGTCACATTTTTTAATAAGTCTGTGAGACTGTTCTGAATGAAATCCCTTTAAACGCGTAGTGGGGGAATGTATTACACATCTGATAGATGACAAACGTTAACAAACTTCCATGGCAACACAAGACTTCCTCCTTTGAATGGGTGCATAAATAAATGAAGTTATTAGGTTGGACCCAGAAAATCGTTGAAGGTGAACTTTGATTAATAAATTGATATCGCGAAAACGAAGCGTTTTAGAGCATGTGTTTGTATGTACATATTTTCTTCTTTCGATGACAGGAACCAATCCCCAAACGCTGTTAGCGAATTTCGGAATTAGCCTGTACACATGTAATTTGATATATGTATATTATATATTTATATAATATATCGTTATATAATTATCATTATATAATATCATTTATATATAAATAAATTATATATAAATGTAAAACCTATAAAACCTATAATAGAAATGTATCGTCTACGAGCTTTCCAATAGTAACAAAGCGGATTAAAAAGATAACTTATAGAAACAAGAAAACACACTTGGTAAACGGAAAAATATAAGTCTAGCCCCTTTACGTACACTATTGGGGAAACCCGCAAGATAGCTTCACGAAGCTGCTTAGTTGGACTCTCTGTAGCGGCGGAGTTAGACATACTGAAGCTTTTGACTTGCCCGCGTCCCCCCTCTGATGTTTTCTAGGCATCGAAGGTGAGAGGAGGAGGACCCTCAAAGCTTCTTTGCTCCGGGGCCATTTTGGTAAAGATGATTGAAAAGAGTGGCAAAGGAACGCACAATGATCAGGAATATAATAACGACCTTCAATAGAAAAAAGCGTAAGTTACACTATGAATTGGATCAGGCGAAATGACACCCTTGGAACGATACTAAATCGCAAATTGTAGATTTTATAAAGGAAAAATGTAAAGTTCTTTATATTATACAAAACAGAAAGATGAAAATTGCCCTATGTCTTTAAGTTGCACAATTCAAAATATTGAGAGCATATTTCAATGTCCAATAAACGGAATATGCGATCCATAATTTTCAAGGTAACCGCATCATTATGCAACATAAAGGATCAACAGCAAGACAATGGGATCTACATATATAATATGTGTGTTTCGAGGCCGTCCAGTTTCGCCGTAGGAATATTTACAGGTCTGAAGTAAACGAAAATAACAGCAAGAGCTTTAGAATACTACTCCCTACTTTTATGAAAGGTCTACGATTATCAGCAATTTTCGGTCATTAGATAGGCAAATAAATGTTTTAGTATCTGACTGAGGTCACATAAAAGAAGCTCGAAAGAGAAAAATAGATTAACCATCATCAGAGGCAATAATTTTTGTTTTTAGCGATAAATGGAAAATTGTTGATTAAAAAAAATGCCTTGTATGCAGTTGACATAATTTTAAGGTACCGATCAAGAAAAAGCTTTGTTTCTGTAAATTGTAGGTTAATAAGGGAACCAGTTTTAGAATTTCAACCTAAACAAAAATCTGTAGCTCATTTTATGTATTGTATGTTAACCCACTATGAGCCAAATGTTAAATATTAGAGAATGATCACTTGAAAAGCAGAATAGCTATGTTTGTAGAATTCATAGATCCCAATATTAGATGTGCAGTAGCAGATTCCTTCAATTTTGCGGTTGTATGTTATAAATTGGACTCCCCTGTGACAAAAACAACTGATGTTTAACGCCCGCTTTTACTACATAGGCACCGTAGGCAATTAGACTGATGATACATGATTGAATAATTTGTAACGGTGGAATGCAATGCCGGGGGAAACTGGAAAACTCGGAGAAAACCCGCCCCTACGCCGCTATATCCACCGCAAATCCCACATACTGTCGCGTAGCTGATGACGCTGACGAAGATGAGAATAACAGTAATAATAATATTGATAACAATGATAATAAGAATATTAATAATAACAATATTAATCAGAATCTAATAACCATAGTCATGAGGATGATGATAATAATAATAATAATAATAATAATAATAATAATAATAATAATAAGAAGAAGAAGAAGAAGAAGAACAGCAATAATAAAATAATAGTAATAATAATCATAATAATAATGATGATAATAATAGCCTTAATAGTAGTGGTAATAATAATCAATAATAATAATAATAATAATAATAAGCATCATTTCATAATGCTCATCATAATCATAATCGTAATAATAATACTATTATTAATAATAATAATAGTAATAATAATAATCATCATCCTTAGATCTCTTGTGTTAGGCTTCAAGTCTAGTTGCTAAATTAACTACATATAGCTCATTTAGAAGCTATATAGTAATGAACCAATTCATCGAAAACTAGCTTTGCTAAATTTCATTTGCTTCTGAATTACAACAACTTTGTGCCGCCTTTTCTGAATAGCTAAACTTTGGTGAACACGGTAAGAAATTAGTTGAACTAAGAGCATTCTTGGTATTGAAAGAATAAAGTGAGTCCCTTCGACGCCTTTTGGCTGGCGATATCAAATGCTGCAAGCGAGTAATTTTTCTCTAAGCATAACTTAGATGTAACAGACAGAAAGGCAAATAACGAAACATTTGTACCTGTATATTGAAGTTTGGCAACGTCTTAACGTGATATTTGATTTTAGTGTTGATATTGATTTGATATAAAGTATTTTAAATTTGGAAATAATGCCTTTAGCATTAATATCAATTTAGTTACCTGTCAACCTGCATTTTTTGTCACGTCATATATAATAAATATTGCCCGAAAATTATCGCGAAATTATTGCCGAGCTAATTAAGTTTAAAATTATGAATGCTAACTCTTAAAATAATTTTTAACACAAAATCTTGCCTCTGCTGTTACAATATGAAGTCTTACAATATATTTTGTGGGCATAAGAACAGGTGTTCGCAAAATTAGTGGGAAAAGGTTTACACGTTTGAATCTGTATCACATAATAGTTTTCTTATCTCGGCCTGACTGTGTGAATAGTTGGCTCTAATTGCAAGTTCGCAAATAAAGATCTATATTTTTCTCGTGCTTTTAATAAATCCCCCCCGCCACCCGACGAGCTCACGTGAGAACGGGTTTTGCGTCCCACTGGTCACGATTTTCTCGTCGCAACTGGCATCGCCTTAACCCTATTTTAGAAATAGGAACAGAAATGCCTGTCTCACCAACAGAGATATTTCCCTGGCCCCGTCTCACAATTTTGGCAAAGCTTTTAGCCTTTATACTTCCCAGGGGTCTCCCCTCCCGAAGGTCCTACTACGGTAGGTGCGGGTTTCACATATCCGGGGTCCCTAGCCAACCCTGACTTCCTCGTGTGGACAACCTCCGAGTCGTGAGGGAGTCGGTGCATCAAAGCGCCCACACACGAGTAGGTTAAGCGTGGGAACCCGTGTTTGTAGAAATAGATATCCTGGTTGGTTGAGGGTTACGTATCCGAGCCTGGGCTTCTGGCTTTCAGTGATTGGGAAGGTTGTGCAACTAATACACCGTTTTTGTTTCTGCGGGAGGCTAGGGATTAGCACTAACCTAGTCAATAGGCTAGGACTAGGTACTATACCGAACTCCAGGGTGAGTGGGACGGCGACCCCCCTATAACCCCTGTGTAGCCTTGTCACACCAATGGAGTGTCTCCTCGTTGTGCTCTGGGTTGGGTGGGGAGCACTGGGATTTGCATTCTATACATTTCCTATGCATCCCAAAAATATAAGCTAATTATGGTAACAGTTTTGGAAAAGAAGTAGTCGAGTCTAGTGGTCCTCGATGCTTGGTTGTCAATGGGACAGAAGAATGTAAGAGGTTTTGACAGCGAACGCTATTGTAGCTCAATAGGATCTTAATGCTATAGCTGGTCCTGTTAAATCGTATATAAGAGCTCGTAAAGGCACGCTCCTGGTAGAGGCAGCATCAGCATTCCAGGTTGCCAAAATACTTAAGGCCAACATGCAACCAGTTACCTGGTGAACGTCGAGGTGCATATGACATTGAACTCCTCACGCAGTGTGGTTACCACCCGCGCACTGGACGTTGGACTATTGAGGAGATTCAAGAAAATTCGCCTGAACAAGGCGTCACATATGTGGATCGGGTTCAGAGAAAACTGGATGGAGAATTCGTGCTTACCGTACCTTGTTTCATACTTGAGCTCCATCGTGCGTGAACTGTTACAGTGAACATCCCTCCAGTTCCCGAGAATGTCCCCGTTTTGCGGAGGAAACAGCAATGCAAGAGATACGGGCAAAAGAAAAGGGATCCATTTCGGAAGCCCGGAAGCTCCTGCAGATCCAAAATCCCTCTGTCCCAAAAGCTGGTACCTATAGCTCACTTGTAGCTAAATCGGTACCGAGACGGGAAATTGCAACTCAGACCGGCGATGTAAAGAGGCCACCATTACCTAGAAGGTCATTGTATATAGAGTACTGCCAAAGTCCTCTGCTTTCTAAGTCTGCGTCAACATCTGCTAAATCCGTAACATCCCGAGTAATCCAGCACATCCGTCACCTAACCCGTCAACCTCGGGAACTAAGACCTGAAAACCGGTGAAGTATTCCGCTCCTGAGTAAAATTTCAATACCAGCTATGTACGACAGGACTTCCTGAAAAAAAGTGCCCAGTCCACTTCCACACCGTATAAGAGGAGGAAATGTCCCCACCACTCTCCCCACAGATCCTCTTCTGAGGAATCTTCTGGGGGAGCATAAATCGGCGACGCCCATCTTCGCCGATCAGTACCTCAAATTGGTTCGAGATCCCCGAACCTAAATTTTCTATTGGTAAGGGGTCCTCCCCTGTGAAACAGGAGGATTCTGCCTGCGCTGCCAGACGAAGAATCCGTAAGCGGCAGCAACGTGCTCCGGAAAAAACTGTTGGTCCAACGGCTAAGAGTAATAAATTAAACCGTCCAGCACCGCCCAATATGCTAAACGTCTTTCCATAACATAAACTGTGGCTATCCTACAGTGGTACAGACGCGGCAATCGACCACATCGAGCAGAGCTTGAAGGTATGCTCAACCAGAATCAACCTCTAGTCGCCTGCTTACAAGAGACAAAGCTTCGTCCACAAGAAAATGTTACATTCGCTCAATATTCTTCTGTACGATGTACTTTATCACTGGAAGAAGGTATTCCAGCGCACGAGGGCACTCTGATGTTCATCAGAGGTGACATTTATGCTGATTCCCTCTCCTTAAGGTGACATCCAGTCAGTCGTTGTAAGGATTACGCAGGTATCTGCCAGATTTTTAACTGTAGTATACGAGTTACGTCCAGAAAGTAAGTTCCGTTTCAATTTATCTCCGCTGCAGCGCTGCGATCGCAGTTCCACACATGCGCGGTAGACGCTCTGTATCAAGGAGAAGAAACGTGCGGCATTTTGAGATCGCTGTCAGCCACATACGCTTTATTCTGCTTGGTTACAATGTCGGTGTTGAATGAAAATCCCGCCGCTTGTGAAATCAGATCTGTGATTCGTTTTTCTGAATGCTAGGAAAGTGAAACCAATTGAAATTTATTGGCAAATTTGCGATGTTTACGGACAAAATGCGATGAGTGATTCAATGGTGAGAAGATGGGTCCGACAGTTCAATGAAGGACATAGTGAAGTGCACGATGAAGAACGAAGTGGGCGCCCATCTTTGGTTACAGAAGAACTGGTTCACGCGATTGATGACAAGATCCAGGAAAACAGCAAGTTTACAATTAGTGATCTCGCTATGGAATTTCCCCAAAGCTCACGATCACTAATTCATGAAATTGTTACCGAAAAACTGAAGTTTCGTAAACTTTCCTCACGTGGGTACCAAAGATTCTTACTGAGCAACACAAAACAAAACGCACCTCCACACACTGCAAATGTGACGAAAAACCTCCTTGGCGGTCAAAACTTCAACAATGACGAAGAGCTGAAAGAAAATGTTTCCACCTTTTTGAAGACACAGGCAGCAAACTTCTATGAAGAAGGTATACAAAAACTTGTGCCATGCTATGACAAATGCTTGCAAAATTTCGGCAGCTATGTGGAAAAGTAGTTTAAGAATTGTAGAATTTTGTGCAATAAATAATTATTCTGTATCTGTACACAGTTTAATTTTATTACCAAACGGAACTTATTTTCTGGACGTACCTCGTATATATCTGCTTCCCTCTAATGACCTCTCACGGACTGCCTTAAAAGACCTCGTTTCCCAGCTGCCATTACCATTTCTGTTGGTCGGTCACGTGAATGCCCACCGCCCACTTTAGTGTTCGTCTGGGATTTCTGCGAGAGATAAAGTAAATGCCGACTTCTTGGACATGAACAACCTCTCTCTACTGAACACCGGAGAATCTACCTTTCCTTCTGACGACCTCAATAGTTTTTCATACCTGGATGTAGCGGTTTGTTCTCCACAGTTAGTAGTTTCGATGGAATGTGCTCTCTGATTTACATTCTAGTAACCACTTTCCTATTCATATTATTCTCTTAGCGCAGTTATATGTTCCGATTGTTTGTCAGATGGCACTTCCATCTAGCCAACTGGAACCTTATTCCAATGTAGCCGTTTTCCACTATAAGGGGCACGACTCTGTGATACTTTTAGTTGAACACCCCACAGAGACAGTTCTTTAAGCTGCCGAGGATTCTATTTCGAGGTCCACTCGACAACTCTGTTGCTTTCCTGTCCTCTGGTGGACAGGTAACTGCCGGACTTCTATTCATGCTCGCACACGTGCTCTCAGGGCTTTCCTGCATCTTTCTACACGGATAATTTAACACAATATTAAAAGCGGCGAGCCCAATCAAGGTAAGTTATCAAGGATAGCGGAAAGGCATCCAGGAGCAGGTTCGTAGCTGATTTTAACCGGCATACATCTTCATTCTACGTATGGGATAAATTAAGGTGTTTGGCCGGAAAATTGACAAATATGGCCATTGCTGGTACAAAAACGGCGGTAAGCGTTGTGGTTGATCTATTTGACGTGGCTAACACTCTTCGCAGTGATTTCACTCAAGTGTCTGGCCCGTCTTATTAATCGCCTGAGTTTTTCTCTTCAAGGCACAGGTAGAATCTCAAGGCTTTGCCTATCATTCTAGAAACCTTAAATACTATGATCGCCTTTTCAGCTTGGCGCAGCTAGACGATGCATCGGTTCTGAGCGTGACGCTGTTTGTTATAGTGATTAATTCTATATTTCAGTGTGCTCCTGCTTATTCGTAGACGACTTTGCCATGTTTCGGACTTCTCAGCGAACGCCTTTTTTGAAACGTCGTCTCCAGCGGTGTTGGAATAATCTTTATGATTGGAGCTCGAAAACTACCTTTCGTTTTTCAACTGGGAAATTACTCTGCGACGCAAATGCCGCCGTCTATTCGACCCAGGCCAGATTTATTTCCGTTCACGGAAGAGGCGAAATTCCTTCGGTTCAAATGTGATCGGCAAATTTGTTGTTCACCTCATATAGCACAACTGAAATCGTGTTGTGGCCGTTCTCTGAATATTTTAAGGATACTAAATGGCAAATGTTGGGTAGCGAATCAGATAATATTGCTGCGTCTTAATCGCACAGTGATTCGATCCTGGTTACACTATATATGCATTGTTTATTCCTCAGAATGCTCACCTAGGCTGAGACGTTAGACGCAGTAGATAATCAGGGCATCCGTGTGGCTGTTGGAGCTTATCCAGCCCAGTGATTAGCCCCTACGCCGAATCGGAAGAACACCCTTTGTGATGCTGGCGTGATGTCCTGCTAGCTAATTATGGCTGTAGGCTTCAGCGCATGTCTGCGCTTCGAATGTTCCACGCTTTTTCTCACCCGAGCTGCACGAACGATATCGCCACCATTCACTTAGTCCAAGGCCAGCTGGTTTTCGTTTTCGTGAGCTTCTTCGGAAGCGCAATGTCGAAATGTCTAGACTGTTTCCCAAAGTGAAGAGGATGCACCCTCCTTGGTTACGTTCTACATCCCACATAGATCTCTGGATACCAGCTTATGGGATATCTGCACTGCCTGTGTCTAGTATTTGTACTTGTTTGTTAGAATTTGTATCCCATTAAAGTGACCGCATTTTTATTTATACCGATGACGCTAAGTTCACCAACGGTTTTGGATGTAACTTTGTTTTTTGGAACTGAACGACAAACTTTCGGTTTGGTTAATAGCCCATACATTTATTCGGCATAGCTTTATGCCATATACCGAGCCTTTCTCTATGTTCGCCGTCGTCATTGGGGTGACTGCTTTATAATGAGTGATTCCTTTAATGCCCTCCAGAGGATACGTGACCTATACAATTGCCATCTTACCGTACAACTTATTTAGAGCACCCTTCAGAGCTTACACACTTCGGACGTTAAATTGGAGTGTGCCTGGATTTCTGATCATATTGTCTTGCCTTGGAATGAACTGGCCGATTTGGCAGCAAAGACCGCTACCTCAGAACCCAGTGTTGCAAATACTTGTGCTACGGCTGAAGAGTTTAAACTACGTGTGCGCCGAGCGGTTCAATCCTGCTGGCATGAAAAGTGGTTCGCTCTGCACGGAAACAAGCTTAGGGAGGTGAAGGACCTCCCTATCCACCGGGTAAGCTCCTCTCGTATCTCCCGTTGGGAAAGGGTAATATTGGCTGGCCTGTGCATATGTCACTGCTTTTTTACGCACAGTTACCTGTTTCAGGCGAATCTCACACGTATCGGTTCGCTCTGTGGACAAGAATGGCGGGGCGTTATGTACTGGTTGAGTATTTTTCGTAGTGTTTAACGTCCGCTTTTACTACTTGTGACTCTGGTGATACATGAAATGAAGGTGGAACACCGGTGGAATGCGATGGCGCGGGAAACCGGAGAACCCGGAGGAACTCCGCCCCTGCGCCGCTTTTTCCATCACAAATCTCACATGCGGTCGCATGGGATCAAACCCGGATCGTCTTGGTGAGAGGCGAATGTTTTACCATTCGGCCACAGCGCGGCCCTGGTAGATTGTGCTCGTTTAACACATTTACGAACCACTCTGCAACTGCCTACCAGTACCTCTGCGGATATTACCAGAATGATAGTTAAAATTTCAAAATTTTATCTGGTCTGCCTTTTAATATGCGTATCCAACTTTTTTGTCACTTAGTTCTTGCTCTTTCCTGGAGAGGCAGCTGACCTTTCCTTTTTTTCTTTCTTCTTCTTCATGTTTTTATTTTTTAAGCACTGTGTCTTCAGCAATAGGGATTTGGTTTTAATTCTACCTTTTTATATATTCTTTTTAATTGTTTTTAGGATCTATTGGTTTTATTATGAGAGGTTTTATTTTGCTGGTTTTTATCTCCAGTTTCAGTTTTTATTTAATTATTATTTACTTTATTTTTTGGTTTTAGGCACGGTAATTTTTGGAGGGCACTAATAACCACTGCAGTTGAGTACCTTCGATATTGCTGATAATCATCATCATCATTATCATCATAGTTCCAGGTGTCTCAGGCATGAAGGAACAGTGAGCCCTTATCACTATTGCTTTAGAGTGACACTATTTCCAGAGGCGCTTCTTATTCCCGCGTCCCTTGTGGCTCTTGAGGGATCGGCTTTCCTTGGGTAGCTCGACGGCTATGTGCCGCTACACTAAACGGGTGGCCCAAAATGTTATCGCGGTGTGTGGCCCGATGTAATCAAGTCTAAGTCCTCTGATTCCACGTGCACACCATTGAGGTAGCAGGACTTAAAATAGGGATCCACAGTAGGGAGAAAACTTCGGGTCTGCTTAGGGTGTAAATGTTATGTACCGGGTTTTAGTAATAGGCAAAAGGTAACTTTTCTTCAGTATTCCTTGAGTTGGAACCTGGAATGTGTGCCCCAGACCAAGAGAGACCGAAACAGACGGGTGGTTTTTGTCTGGAATAGCGTATATCAGGTTCAGTATTGGTGGACCTTTGTTCATGATTCCTCTGCTCACCTTTTTCTCAACACCTCGATAACTTTTATGACACTTGTGAGAACAACACCAAAATATCTTAGTTTCTTCTAAATTCAGTGGTAAATAGATCGCATTGCTCTTAGTGAAGCTTGATATATGATGTCGAGACGGTATAATTTTAATTTAAAATGCTCGGAAGAAAGACCAATTTGGAAGGCTATTACAGGCCAGTGGTTTAGGTTCTTACCAGGTTAAAATGGCGAAGCATAAAACTCATAACAGCAACCGGGGTGTTATCACCAGTTCTCGTTTAGACGGCCTTTCTAGTGAGGAAATAATTATTTGTTTCTCGGAACAGGGGTTATTGGTGCATACCGCCTGATGAGCAAACGGGACAGTCAGTCATTTCCGTTTCGCACTATATATCTGGTATTTCAACTGACCATGTTAGCGAAATCTGTCTTTTGCGGTTAGACCGAGCGAACGTTCGGCACTGCATATCTAACACCATGTATTATTATGGTAGCAACATTTTTTAGCATTGGCAGTAAAACTTCTATATCTTTGCCAATCGCCCGCGCTGCAGATGGTCGGCTCATTTAGGATCGAGATTGGACGGAGGAACCCTAGTTCTTAAACTATTGAGAGATGCATGCCTTTACTTTCAAACCGTGTCCACCATTCAAGGAGGAATAACGCATTTGAAAGATCTGAACCCCAGTACAATGACCTTTCCAGCGACTTAGAAGCAGTTTGCGTCCACATACACAGCTTACACAGCTTTTGATATTTCTAGGCGCTCTACAGTGCGCTTTGACCTATCATGAGGAAGAGGTTTCTTCTGCACTATGCATTATTAGATCCTTGTTCGCCACGACGTGTGCTATCCCCCTGTTTTATACCAGATTTCTCTACAGGGGTTTGCCGTGCGTCTCCCGGTTTCTGGGTTTAGTTTATTCCATTGCAACAGCTAAATTCCTCCGCCTTCATCAGCAGTAGTAAGCGAACTGTTGCACCTAGGGCCAGTTCTAAAATGGCCCGATAATCTTGCCTATTGCTATTCGCCAAATAATTTTATCCGACCGATAAGCAAAGCTTTCGTTCTACAATCACACATCTCCCTAAGGATAGTAACCCTCTAGGAAAGTTTGTAGAGCGTTAAGTTTGCAATTCTGAATTCAATAGAAGCGCTACAGGAGGGGAATTCGTACACCACAAAACAATGGTAAATTGCCTTGCGAAGCAGGCCACAACAAACAAATGAAATATAGTTTATACCAGGTGAATTCTTTTGCTAATAATTTAGTGGGGGTTCACATAACCTTACTTTTCTTTTATTTTTCGTTTCCTAATGCTACTTCTCCTACGTCGAAATTATTGCATACTGATATTAGAGAGAGAGAGACAGAGAGAGAAAGAGAGACAGAGAGAGAGAGAGAGAGAGAGAGAGAGAGAGAGAGAGAGGACGTATGTGTATGCGAGTGAATGTTAAAAAAAACATATTTTGACAATTCTTTCAATATTGAAAGTCCAAGATTTTGTAACCGGAATGGGCAATCAAATGCCTTGAACTCATGAAGTACAAATCATAAACTACTAATAAGGGATTGCATAGCCTGTGTATTAGAATATGAACACAATGAATTCTATAAAAGAATATACTGCGAAGACTCGGGGTAGTCGGCTAGATGTCAAACGTTTCACATACGTTAATATTGGCATTTTTCATTCTATATTACTAGAAACCCCTGATCTTTTCGAAATGGAAATGATACGGTATAAAGGAGGAGGATGAATCAAATATCTACTAGATTGTTCAGTGATTTCAGAAATGTCAGTATATAAAATTAATTAAACCATTGGGTACTCACGCTTTTTAGTATTTGGAATGGGTTTCTTAATGTTGAGGGTCCAAATTGGCGCAAAGCACTGCTGAGAGGTCTCCCCCCCATCGAAAACCCCATTCATCCGCGTAATAGGAGAAACTCCAAACATCATTCGAGTTTTAAAGCTAACAGTGAGAAGTATAAAATCCAGTATTACTTCTTCGCCGTCGTCCGATAAATGCAATTTTTACTTTCCTTACGCGTACATAGTTTATAGAGAAGGTGTTGCATTCCTCCCAAAAGTTCGATACCAAGATTTCACCGGAAATACACGTTTTAGATTTTAGAAAAGATCCGTGCGTCTGTGTGTTCATGTGTCTATAACGAAAAATCGGTAAAATACCAAAATTGGTATTTAATTAAGTAGCCTCCGAGGATGCGACGCCAAGATTTTGAGGAAAATTGTCTTACCCCCAAACTACCCTTTATATGGAAAAAAATATGAAAATTGTAATTTTCTAAAAAAAAATGACTTAACGATTTTGATTAAAATAGCTAACGTATATTAAAGATATTTATATGTTAAGCAAAATGTATATCTTGAATTTTTTGGGAGTAGCCTCTGGAGACCTCTTTATACTGGATGAATTTTGCTGGATGTTGCATAACTAATAAACCGCAAGAGAAAGACAAAAGCTTATTACACAAACAAATTAGATCTGGTTAAAGCACACGATTTAGGTCATATAATATTTCTCGTGGAGATGACCATTTTTTAGATATTCCTTGTTATTATTTTTAATATACTTGAAACTTTTCACAATTGGGGATTTTGTCAACTACTACAATGCAAGGAAATGGATTTCATCCATATAGCAACCAGTTTTTTAAAAATTTGACTATCGTTTTAGCCTAGTGTATTCTCTAAGCTAAGAATAAACTTATTGACAGTAACTTGTTACAGAGATGTAGAGAAAGACATGTCAACGTAGCACTTCATATTTTTTTAATTACTATTGCTAGTGATAATTGTTGTGAGCGGAACCATAACCTCAATGGACTACGGCCATGGAAGCCTGCAGATATATCTAATGTAAAAATATATTTGTCGGATAATAGACGTATCGTTCACTCCAACTTGCCGAAACTTATCGGCAAAGATATCTTCCGAGTAGTACTATCCAGAGATTGTAGAACGCCAATCGGCTAGAAATCGGGTACATTGCTGTATCGGCAAGTTATCGGCAGATTTAGAAATGGCCCCTAGTGTCACTTCCTGCGACTTATTTATTCGTAGGGGAGTTCAATGCATATTTTGTGCTATGGGGATGTCCTAGGGCCTCTCCAAGGGTTTGATATGATGGCTGATCTTATGGATATATTTCGTGTTTCGATCCTGAATATTGGCGTACCTCCCTCCCTCTCTCTCTCTCTCTCTCTCTCTCTCTGGCAACCGATCCCAAGGTAGCGGGTACAAATCCAGCCTAGACCGACGGTTTTTAAGATATTTTTTGAAATGGTTTAACGCCGAGTGTTTAAAGTGTACTTAGAAGTGACAGGCCATGTCAGTAGTATAATGGCCTTTAGAAGAACACCATCCGAGGGAATAAATTCCTGCAGATCAACGGCAATGATATGACTCTGTCATTTCACACCGTTGTAAACAGGCAAATACTTGTTTTTAACAAGGATCTAAGCCTCACTTTGCTTGGTGTCAAACGTCCTCTCTGGTATGTATGCAAGCGGTATTTTTCCTTGCTTCACTACCCTTCTTCATTCCCGATATTTTTCCGTGTTCCACCACCCTATTTCGTTTTACTCCCTTGGTTGATATTACTACATTTATGTTTAACATGGACTGTTCCCTATATTGTCGCCTGACATCGATTTTACCAACGTTTACCACATAGTGGAGTTCCTGTCTACTGGAATATAGCTACTACGAACCAGCTAATCCCATTATGTTATCCCACAGCAAGCATACATCGGTTCCTCTTTGCATTGAGGAATGTGGCATGACCGTTCATGAACGTAGGACACGTCACTCCACATTACGGAGCTTCCTGATCTGTAATCAAGGATGCATTATTTACAACGATAGAGAAGAATCTAGGCCACGCTATGCGGCAAGTTTTTGATAATAATTGCGCTGCCTTATCCGTCCTATGGCATAAAATTCTGTGCATAATTTGTAAATTTGCATTTCCTATTATACCTGTTTTCAGATAGGGACTGCAGCACTCGTTTATTACTCTGCTGTGCCCGATACCTTGGGCTGACCTTTCAGGCGTGTAACATCTCTGCCCTATATCCGTCCAGCCTTGCTTTTTTGCATCGTCGTTATAAATACCCAAGAGATATCCTAACGTTCCAGTAACTACTGAGTCAGGCAAACTTTTGCCTTGCGCGAGATGGGTGATATATTAGTCTTCTCCAGACTTAAGAGTTCCTAGGCCCAATGTTGTCCCTGTGTTATTCCTTCAGCATTTGTTCTCATATTATAAATACATTCTCCTCCGGATGTGCAATTATATTCGGTAACCTGGAAAGTTTACCACAGTTTATGCTAAAGTCACCAGGTGCTGATATTAAAAGCCGGGAGCTGTTGCCAACTACCTCTAAGACACAAGACCATTTCGTTAAAATCTGCATTTGCAGTCTTGTGGGGCGCATGATAGACGTCCGGTTCACATTGGAGCTGTAGTTTCGGAAATTTTAGCCAATGAACAGTGCGGATATCGTTGGCATCTATCTACCTTCGATCACCTCGTAAACTTTACCATTCAGGTTTGAAGGCTTCCTATAAAAGTGTCGGATTGTAATAGACCTTAGCAGCAATAGTTACGTCCATTTCAAAAACATGCGCTTAATAGCTCCTGTTACAGTATATGTTATATCAATAAGATCGCTGTCATATGTTCTGCGACGTAAATTATAATTGATTATGGCTAAATGAACGGCTTAAGCTACACAAAGGAGTCACACAACAGTTATAAAAATATCAGAGGTGGAAAGGGAGACATGTGTGATACTATACCTACAAGTATTAACGCGGCAAAGGGGCGCAATGTTTGTAGCTCAACTGGTTAATTTCATGCTCCCTCATCACCTCCAGCGTATCAAAAGTTCGAGTCCCACTGTCTGCGTGCACTATATGTCTTCTTTATGTATTATCCATAGAGGTGTAAAGTTACTTCATTGTTGGTCCCTCTAATAATTTTAGGAGTATACAAAAATGTGTACGAATGAAAAATAAGTGACAGTTCAGTTTACGTACTCTTCAGTCTTTGATCCTTAATTATCTTTGTAATTATTTTGAAAAATAAACTAGACTAAGCTTTTAAATGATAAAGGAAATTTTAAAAATGTATAAAGTTAATAAAAACAATTTCAAAATATTAGGATTCGTAAAATGTTATCGATTGTTCTTCGTAGCTGGAGAATGTTCTCTACAAACTTTTGGCTGCTGGTACCCTCAGTGGGTTAAAGAAGACACTTTAGGTCTAGACATGCTCCATTAGATATAAATGCACAGAGTAAATATGTTATGGGGATTTAACCTGATTTTCTTTTCAAATGAAGATATTGATGAATACCTATGTATTTGGCACAATTTGTGATTATCAGCCTAGTTATTTTGAGTATTTCTCGTTTCAGAGATACTCTGAAAATTGATGTGGTTCCGTAATAGTATCTGAAATACCTATGCTAGTTTTAAAACATTGTAATAATACCTGTTATTTAGACCAAACTGAATGAGTATGCCTAAGAATGTACATTTTCATTTGTGTTTTCTGTAACTGGACTGATAAAGGTAGAACAAACCTAAATAAAGAGAACAACAAAAAAGAAACAAATAAGCAAGTTAAAATGTTCTGATATCCCATCTAGCTTTGTGCCAAAATCAGGAAGAAAGAAAGCAGGGAAAATTTTTGTCAATATTTTGGTAGCATTCGAATCTGAATCGAGCATCCAGGAACTCATACCAACTCCGCACGTTAATCAATTACGCTACTATTTAGCTATAACTTGCAGCCCAAATTATATCATGTTGATGCACGGAAGATGAGTCTCGGGAACGATGTTTTCAGGTTAGACTGTAATCTGCGGGTTGCATAAAACCAGAGAATAAGGGACAGGTGAACCACCTTTATATACACACACTGTGTGTGTGTGTGTGTGTGTGTGTGTACATATATTATATACACAGACAGACAAGTAATAATAGAAGTTGGGGGGAAATCTTCATTGTTATTTTGCGTTCTGGATTTTCTCTCTTCGTGTCGAATGACTATTCTATGGATATTTAAGAAATAGTTAAGAAAGCAGTATATTTTCACCAATGAACATACACGAGTGTGAAAACTTTAAGTGCATGCCTGAAAATGACAAGCTGTTAGAAAGTGTGTCATAATTAGACGTGTCTATTCTGGTACATAAAGAGCAGACGTTAGAATTCTTGATCAAAGAAGTTAGAAGTTGGGCATCAGTCTACTTCAGGCGCGTGCCGTCAGTGGACTAGTTCTTTTTTGATACTGTTTAACTCTTGTTATGGCATCGCAGGCGTAGACACTGATGATACAAGGAATGAAGATACAGTACCGGTGGAATGCAATTACTGGGGAAACCGGAGAATCCGACTTTGTCTACCACAAGTTAGTGGAATACTAGGACAAGGCCATTACCCTAATATCACCACCTTATATATAAACTTTATTACATTTCATGATTGAATTTTAAACAGTTTCAAGCGATCAGAGCATGAATCTCTGTCTTGCTGAATGTGTTCAAATTGAAGCCGCTGAGCAAACGAAACATTGAACTTGCCCGCTTGCCGTTTACAGCTCAGTCGCTATTATACTTAACTAACTTAACAACTACAACTTGTAGAAATGCGTACTCGTTTGGAATCGCCATATTCTGAATACAAAGAGAAAACCTTTTTGAAAAAGAAAACCTTACTACGGTCCAAAAATTACCTAAGTTCGCGAAACAAGAAATCTGTACTTTATTTGTTGCATAATGAGATTCTTTAGGACTCTACGAAATAATGACATTGCATTTGCATTTACCTCAGCATATACCTTAATATCATCTCACCTCACTGCGTAACACAATGTGAGTTTCCGAATATTAAGGAGTATATTATACTGAACTGTATCCAGCGTCCTGAAGGATGCTTAAAGGAAATGATACTTTAAAGATCATGATTTGGATCCAAAATGCATTTATAGGATTAATACTGCTAACTGAATCAATAAGTGCCTTGATATCCTGTTCTGTGAACCCTTTGGCCCAATATTGCCTTATCTGATTAATAAAGTTTCTTGTAAAAGTTTTGCTTGAAGCAGAAACTTGATGTATAATGAGTGATATGGCATTTGTTTCTCTTTACAGGATGCCTGAAAATGGAACTTCAGCGTGTGACAAAAAGAAATAAACGACTTGCTGGAGCGCAGCTGAGTAAAATCACGCTCTACACTTCTGCATTCTGGAATCGATTCCTTGTTCCTTGTATCTAAGTTTCGGCAGCTTGAAGTTTATATCTTTTCTGTGATGTACAATTGTTTACGAACCAAAGCAAAATGCTACAGCATTATGCTGAGAACTGCTTAGTTTAAACATTCCCAACGCATAAGGTGTTATTTATGACAGTTGTAAAATTAAATATGGTGTCTTCATATAAGGTGTTCCCTTTAAATCCAGTATTCATCCCTGAAAGGAGAACAGTAATAGCTGTCTTAGTATTAAGTCCAGCATTATTAACGTTGGGGGCAGCACATTATGGGCAGCTGCTCACCTTATGTAATTTATTGGAATTCTGTGTTTTTTTAACTGTTTTACTAACGGCATGAAAGTAATAGTTTTAGAAACACACGTGTACTTTAGAATTGCATAATTTTTCTAAAGTATTCAATCTTGGTATTTTTATGATACAATAAGCCAGGAAGGAGTCTCTAACTCGAGTGACTTGTGCTAAACGAAGTACACTTGCTCGATGTACTGCTTTCGGTAAACACTTGACAACCGTTAGAGAGGGCCTGTACCTCTTGTCCCTTGTATAGTCGGTGGTGTGCGAGTTTCTAATGTCGGGAACAGCATGACTGTGAGGAATCGCCCGTATTTATAGAAGATGGCGTACATTAATTAAGTTTCAACTTGTTCACATTCGTTGCTTTAAATTAAACAACTTTTCATTTTTCAAATTATGTTAGATACTAATTAATTCCCAAGAAGCCTATTCATAGTCATTGCTATATATGTGATAGTATTTTTTTGCAAATTAATTCCTATACTGTTAGCGTTATAAAGCGTTTACAATAGCATTGACCAAGTTTAGGAGCGTTTTGTTTTAGTATGTTTGCACTAATTTTCATTATCTTTTGTAAATATTAATCACTGCCAAACCAATGAAACGTGTATTCACATCAGATACGTCAAGCAGGTATTCTACCAATGAAGCACGTACTATTTGTGTATTAACCTATGAAGGGCGGATTACGCATTTTAAAGCCAGAATGTTGCATACCCCCTCTTCAATAAACAACATTTCGCGTAGTCCAAGGTCATACAAGGCACAATTGTGAGTCTTGCAATGAG
Source organism: Hymenopus coronatus (assembly GCA_030762935.1). Classification (NCBI taxonomy): domain Eukaryota; kingdom Metazoa; phylum Arthropoda; class Insecta; order Mantodea; family Hymenopodidae; genus Hymenopus; species Hymenopus coronatus. The sequence goes on along the minus strand of CM060900.1, from coordinate 279,722,521 downwards.
CAAGGTTGCTCTTTCCACTTTACACAAACAGCAACCAGCTGGTGACGTCTGCAATAAGCTGCCAGGAAACAGAATACCACTTCCGCTAGTAGCCCATGTGATGAAGAATATGTCTAGAAGTTCTTTTTTTGCAAATGGTATTGGCTTATACAAAAATGGTTTTATTTCTGTTTTCACTAACAATGAGCTTTAATTGTGTAATTTCATTCCATGTTTTATTTACGATGATTTCCTGTAGACAGGGTTGCGTTGTTCGTTCTGGGATGTTTGGAGGAAGTGCGGACATATTGAAATGGCCCATTGCTTTCCAGAACCCAGGCACTTCTCCAAGGAGTGCATCCCAAACACACTGGTGAGCTGGTCAGCCCTGCGTATACCGGTGGAATGGTGTAGCCTTCCTGTCAGCATGATCCGCTGCATCAAGCATGTTAATCAGAATATTACGGTCAGCTCTTAGACACTTCACGGGGTTGTTAATGCAATATTTCGGTAACCCATAGTTAAGAGAAGGACTAGGTATGGGTATGATGTAGAAAAAACAAAAATGCGTCTGTTTCGTGTGTTGAGGCACCGCTTACCAGGTTGGGAGTTAGCTCTGCTTGAGTTTCTGGATAAGTGCAGAATGTTTGTGAATGCGCATCTCCATAATCAGCGATACTTGCGGTTATGAGCGTCGTAATGCTATCTGTTCTTTATTTGTTTTACTCTGAAGATTTATAAATTAGGTACTGCAAAAGCTTTACTTACAATGCATTATTTGTATTGTGTTCCATAAATTCTTTCCACTACCGAGACCACCACAATTTGACACCGTTGAGAAGGCGCTTACTCATGTTATATCTTTTCTTTGTTTTCTTCTGGTTGTTGCTTCTAAAGCGGGGCCCTTGGAAAATCAGGAATGCAGTGCTGATCGTTTTTAGCGGATATCCTGCATGTCACCTTGCTTTGACTTATTTCTTGTATATGAATTTCGATGAAGATGAATCTCTATTGTGTTTGGAGTCGAAGAAGTGTCCCTGAAGATTGTTACAGCTGCCGAAGCTCTTCGAATGTAGCTAAGATAAGATAGAGCTAGTGCAGAGGCAAGTGAGTATACATGAGAAAGATAGGGAATTCAAATAGGAGTGGATCCCTAGAGAGAGAGAGGAGAGAGAGAGAGAGAGAGAGAGAGAGAGAGAGAGAGAGAGAGAGAGAGCAGGGCTGGAGATGGTCATCATACATGGGATTCAAGGAGTCATACTACGATGTGGAGGGAACCTAACCTAGACTCAGCGTATTAAATGTATTTTTCAGCACTGTATGATACTAAGAAGGTCATCCTTGGCATTACAATAATTTTTATCGTTATTCCAGAATTTTTAAACGTTTTAACGATATTTTTGCAATGTTTGAAAACCTTTTTATATTTTATATAAATTTATGCAGCGTTTTAATCCCTTTTATCTCTTTCACAGACATTCATGCACGTTTTAGGTTCTAGTTTTCAGTGATTGTAGTACTTTCACTGCATTTTCGGGATTTTAAAGTGATTTTAGTATTGCCACAGTTGTTTAGATCGTTTTTAATGACATTCCATGCCATGTGGATGGTATTTAAGATTACTATAATTAGTTTCAGGATATTTAGCAGATGCTGTAACATTTTTTCCATTAATTCCGTATCATTTTGAGTTATACAACAAGTATTTTTAGCACTTTTAATGTCATTCTATGTCATTTAATGGGTGTTCAGATACCTAGGACAGCTAGCTGCAGGATATTCATCAGGCATTATGCCTCTTTTTCCAGTAATTTCTCACCATTTTGAAGGTATTTGGTACTCCAAAATAGATATTTTAGGGTTTTTCAGGCGTTTTTTGCTCATAATTTTACATTACATTGCAGGTTTTCTACTGCTTTTTAGCGCTTTTACATGCTTTTCCGTACGTTTTGGAACTGTATTTCAGTGATTGTAGTACCTTCACGTACATGTTTTGGGGATTAAAAATCCGAGTTTAGTGTTGGCACGGCTGTTTAGAATAATTTTGGTTAACATTCCAGGTCATTTTGAGGACGTTCAAGATTGTAGTACAGCTATTTTCAGCGTATTGATCAGACATTTTAGCTGTTTTCCAGCCATGTGAAACCGTTTGGGTTCTAAAACAGACATTTTAGCCCTTCTCAGACGTTTGCCTCATATTTTTACAGTGTTTTGCAGTGTTTTCTTCTGGTTTTGAACAACTTTTATAGACATTTTAGCACATTTTGAGACTATTTTGCTGTGTTTGTTGAGCGTTTTTATCTCTTTACAGATCATACATGACTTTTTAAGGGTTTCAGAACTACAAGATAGTGCTAAACACTCAGGATATAGCTATTTCAACCCACTTCGAATATATTCTTTGGGAACTCTTTATGGAGCTTCGGACAGCGACGAAGATATAGCAACAATGTTTTTAAATACGCTTAGGACTGCTTTAAGCGTATTTGAGGCGACGTCCTTTCCATGCTACTTGTAGCCCCTTTTCTTATGTTTGATAGTAATTGGTGACGTTTATGCTGGCTTATATCGTTTCTGCAATAATTTTCTACATATATGCAGTAATTTCTGCAATTGTTTCTGTATTTTTGACGTTTTTACGCTACTTGTAACGTTTTATAGTATTTTCTTGTGTTCCTGAATGATCTGATTGCTTTTATAGACTATCCAGCATTTTCCAGTTTTGTCAAATGTTTTATTTAATTTGGATCCTTTATGAACATTTCTGCACATTGTTTCAGTATTTCGCAGTACTTTATGGGTCACGTTGTTTTCTTTTTGAAACCTTCTGCATGTTTAACGCTAATTGGTTAAGCGGAGGGATATGTTTAAATGATTTCCAATCTTTCTTAGGTTGTAAATCTAACATAACCTAACTTACCGTTTCTTCATCTTTTTTATTTGTCCATTTGTTTAGGGTCTCTCCTTTCGAGGCTGAAACTAGAAGTATGATCTAATCCTTTGTAGTCGAAGTGATTATTGTTTAGTGAACATTAAGCTTCTTCGTGCTGTATTCGTCTTTTATTGGTTTTGCATTCTATTTTCTTTTAAACAGGATTTTTGCTCTAAGCTAGATTAATGATCTTGGCCTTTATTGAGGAAGTTATAGTCATAGTTTATGAGTATTGTTAGTATTTTCGACTTTTATTTTTATTTGTTTTTTTTTTTTTGTGGAGTTTAGGCGTCTATCCTCTTATCTGAATTTCAGACCAGCATTAGAAATTTATTCCAATGGCAGAGTTCCCGCCTTCCATTACTCTTATCCTCCTTGATCTGCTATCCTTGTATGTCTTTTGCTAGCTACATGGGAGGGTTTTCAGTGTAAATCCCAGTTTTCCTACCACATTACCAATGATGAGCAATATATGTAGTATTCTTTCATTAATACGTTCACAACTTTGTAATACACATAAGCCTAGGTAGATATTCCATAATCAGCAATCACTCTTTTATCATCATGAGGCAAAGTATTATGCTGTTGTAACATGATCCAATTCATTGGAGTTCTTATTATTTTATTGTTTCTAAGACAATTTACATAACAGCAAAATGTTATGTACTGCTCAATAGCGCTTTCTTTTATGGCTTAAATCATTTTTATCAATCCTCTATCAATATCGAGAGCAAACATCTTAAGACTCACTCCGACAAAATGCTGGGTGATTTTTCCGTTGGCTTCATCTTTGAACTTTCCCAAATCTTTTTTGTTTTGTTTGGAGTGGCATATGTGGCCCGCAGACTAATCAGTAGTATCTAGATGTTCAAGAAATCGTAGTTTGTTCAGGTATTCGTCAGCACGTGCTACTCAATGAATGAAGGAGTCTCTATCCATGCAAAGGATCTTCAGTTTTTGAACTCCATAATACGGTTAGAGCACATCATTTTAGTATGAGTACATGAGGTTTTTTTTTTAGATATCCAGTACGCTCATTTCGATGCATATTGGCTTGTTGAATCTAATCTGCCGTATTGCCATATTCACAACTTCCAGGTTAGGTCCATAAATATTTCTATCAATGAACACAAATAGTTAATACGGGACAGAGATGGCGCAGGGACAGGTGTGCATACAGGGAAGATAGGGAATTCAAAAAGGAGTGAGTCCCTTGCGAGAGAGCAGGATTAGGGTTTGTGAGCATACATGGGCGAGATAGAGAACTCCAGGAGTCATACTTGGAAAGGGAGGGCTCCTAACCTAGGCTCAGAGTATTAGTTGTATTTTTCAACCCTTTATGATCCTTAGAAGGTCATATGCATTACATCGTGTTTTAAAGATTTTAGACGTTCCTACGCATTGTGGAATTTATATTTGGGGTCTTTTTCTATTATTTTTCAGGTTTTTGTTCTTATTTTTCTTATGTGCTTGCAGCTCTCTGTGTATTAGGATAGCATTTAGAATGCTTTTAATGGCATTTCGTGCCATCTGGAGGGTGTTTAGTACTCTAGAACAGGTAGTTGCAGGTTATTCATCGGGCATTTTAGCTATTTTTTCCACTCACTTTGAGTCATTTTGAAGGTATTTGGGGCTCTAAAATATCGCTTTTTTACGTTTTTGAGTCAGTTTTTGCTCATATCTTACATTCTTTTACAGTATTTGTTAATGACTGTTAACACTTAACAAACATTTGATCACGTTGGCACATTATTTTTCGACGACTATAATGCTTTCTCACGCCTTTTTCAGGAGTTTAAGATGATTTTAGTGTTGGTACAATTGTTTGCTTGCTTTTAATGACACTCCATATCATTTGGAAGGTGTTTAGGACTCTAGGACAGCAAGTTTCAAGGCATGCATCAGGCATTTCAACTATTTTTAAATTCATTTCACGGCCACGCTGTGGCCGAGTGGTTAGACCACTCGTCTCCCACCTAGTTCGATTAATGTTGGTCCAACTGTTTAAATTGCTTTTTAATGATACTCCATATCATTTGGAGGGTGTTTAGGACTATAGGACAGCTAGTTGAAGGGTATATATACATCCTGCATTTTAACTCTTTTTTTCTGCTCACCTTGAAGCATTTTGAAGGTATTTGGAGCTCTAAAACAGGTTTTTTAGGTTTTTAAATCGTTATCATACTTTACATTAGTCTGCAGTGTTATCCAATGCTTTTAACAGCTTCGTATGCATTTTAGTACATTACTAAGCTTTTTTTTCAGTACTTGTAATGCTTTTTGAGGATTTTACGTTGATGTTAGCGTAGTCACTGATGTTTTAGAATGCTTCGAATAATATTTCATGTCATTTGGAGGGTGTTCAAGTCTCAGGAAAGTTAGTTTTTAGGGTATGCATCAGACAGTTTAACTCTTTTCCACTTATATAGTGCCATTTTAAGGGCTGCATCAAGTATTTTCGGACACTTTTATAGTCAGCCCAGGCCATTTGGACGGCATTTAGGCATCTTAAACAGGTGTTTTGGGCTTTTTCAACTTTCTTTTGTGCTCATATTGTGCATTGTTTTCAAATGCTTTTAACATGTTTACAGAAATTTACCCTGTGTTCAAACATTTTGTTTATATTTTATAGTATTGTTCAGCGTTTTTAATGGCTTGTAACAGTTTTACAGTCATTTTGAGACTATTTTGCAATGTTTATTAGTGCTTTCTCTCTGCTTACAGATCCTTTATATATTTTAAGATGCCCAGAACTATACAGCAGTGTTAAGTCCTCAGGTAATAGGTATTTTACCCCCATGATTATATTTGTAGGGTTCTTTCTTAAGGACTTGGTAACAGCGATCAAATTATAATAACAATATTTAGGTACACTTTAAGTGTATTTTAGACGATAACTTTTTCTCGGTGTATTGTAACCCCTTTCCTTATGTTCAATAGTAATTGGTGACTTATTATGCTAGTTTATGTCGTTTCTGCAACAATTGTCTACGTTTTTGGAGTAATTGCTTTCATCGTGCCAGTATTTCCCACCTTTTCACATTATTTTCTACTTATTATAGCACTTTTCATATGTTCCTAGACGATCTGATCGCTTTTATGGCCTATCCAGTATTTTATATCTTTGTTATATTGTTCTCTAGCTTGAATCCTATATTAACATTTCTGTATTCTGATTCAGTAGTTTTGCATACTTTAAGAGTAACATTATGTCCTTTTTGGAAGCTGCTGCTTGTTCAGATGCTACCATTTGAAGCTAGGGGAATATGGAGTGTACGGTTTAAAATATTTCTGAAACGGTTTCATTTAACCTAACCTTTCCTAACTTACCAGCAGGCGTAGCCGCAAAGATGATTAACGTGACCTGATAGAAGGATAAATCACCGACGTCGATGTGAGCGCTTGGCCGCCACACGCCACTGTCAACTTTCTTTTTCAACATTATTAAGTCAATTGATTATTATATTAATTAATAATGCCACCTAATTACGTCCTTTAATTGCGCCAATTAGTTACATCCTCATTTTTTAGGTCCAAATACATTTCAATAAAGTAGCAAAGAGAACTTCTTCTTAAACTAACCTAACTTAGCATTTCGCTTCTTAATGTTTCTTATTTGTCTTTTTGTTTAATGTGTCTCTGCATTTTCGATGCTATCACTAGAAGAATGATCTAAGTTTTCGTTGACGCTGTGTTCAGTTTAGTAAACATTTTGTTTCTTCATGTTTCATTCGTCGTTTTATTATTGTCTGATTTTTATATTAGGTTAATTACTATGGTATTTTTGCACCTAGGGAGAATAGACGCTCTGCTACAATGTATTCTATTTTGTTATCACTTAACATAATCCAACCATCCCTAAGTTCGGGGCATTACAATTTTTTCATTCCCCTTCAGTTTCTTTTTAATGGTTTTTGCTCTGTATTCCAGTCTTTTGTATATTTTAATGAGTTTGTAATGTTTGAACGTTTTACCAACAAATATTTCATACCTTTTGGGGGTATTTTGAATGTATTTCAGGCTCTGGACCATATATCTTCGAAGGATTTAAAGACATTTCAGGTCATGTGGGTCTTTTGGGGTGGATTTCAATTCAGTTTGCAAGGATTTTGAAGCTATTGGAGCCGATAACCCTATATTGCTGTCTTGTAAGCCCTTTTCTTATGATGACCTTTTATACCAGTTTTACATAGTTTTTGCATCAATTTTCTACATTTCCATAACTTTCAGTCTGCAATACAGTATTTCTATCGTTTTTCTCACTATTTTTCTTGCACATTTTATGGCTTTTCACTAGGTTCTTAGACGTTTTGAACACTTTTTATAGACTATCCTTTTACATATGTCATATTTTCCTCTAGTTTGATCCTTTATAACATTTCTGCATTCTGTATCAGAATTTTTGCAGTCATTTAAGAGGCATATTTTTTTTTTCAAACCTCTACACGTTCAGATGCTATATCGTGAATCGATGGGGAATGTGTTTGCGCGGTTTTCAGTCTTTCTGAGCTTGTGAATAGAACATATCCTAAGATGTTATTTAATCTTCTTTGTCTTCTTTGTATAAGGCTAATTAATGTAGTATTATTGTATCTAGAGAGGATACATACTCTCTTACAATGTATTCTATTTTCTTATCATCTAACATAATGTACCCATGCTTAAGTTTGGCACCCTGCATTTTTTTATCCTTTTAGTTTCTTTTTAAGATGCTTTTGATATGCATTCCAGCATTTTCTAGTATTTCGATGTGTTTGCAACTTTATAGCGTATTACCAGCAGCTATTTCATACATTTTTGGAGGTATTTTGAATGCATTTCAGACTTTGGATCAGGTATTTTCGAGTGACTTAAAGACATTCCAGAGCATTTCCAGCTTTTTTGTGAAGGAGTTCAATTCAGTTTGCAAGCATTTTGAGTTTATTTTGGGGTACATTCAAGAGATTTTTAAGGCATATGTTTAACAGATACTTAGTCAGTATGATAGCTATTTTACTATGCTCTTAAAACTTTTAGTACTCATTTTAGGATAATGAAGGAATTTTTAGCTCTATTTAATAAATATTTACCGGTGGAAAGCTAGCATTTCAGGCTACTTTGAAGCCTTTGCGATAGCATTTTAAGGCCCTTTAAATTGTTTTAATCTCTATATAACAGATATTTCAGGTTACTTTACAACCTTTTAGAGATCTTTTAAGATAATTTAACGGTAATTGAAGCACCAAATTCATCATCCATTTAGCCTCAGAGCAGGTATTACAAGCTACTTTAAGGACTTTTCTAGCACATTTTAGATCATTGGAATACATTATGATAATGATTGAGCGTTCTATAGCAGTATTTCAGCACACTTTAAAGCATTTAGTGTTCCATGTTTTAAGAAGATTGTTTGAAGCGTTACTGGAGGTAAGTTGAGGACGTTTTAGGCTTTTTATAGCACTCTCAAGCTAATCTATGCTTTCAATTAGGTAGTTTGTAGGGATTTTAAAGGCAGGTAGCACATTTGAAGGTATTTAGAATGCTAAAACATATATATTTTAATGCTTTGTAACACCGAGCCAATTTTTCCAGTAATTATTTTAACATTTTATGGATGCAGGAGGTGTTTTCATGCCCATTTGCTTTTATATTCATTTCTTATAGGTATATATTGTTTACATATATTTTAGTAGGATCCTAACTTTTATAGTCTCTACGACATTTTTTACGGAACATGATAGTGTTTTTATTGTTTTTATCCGCTATCATAGTTTTCCACATTCCTTCTAAGCGTTAACCCTCTTATTATATTTTCAATAAACTTCTTCATGTAGACATGTTAACATGAGAGAGACTAACCCAAGCATGAGTTTGCAGACTTTCTTAAGCATGTTCAATTATACGTACTTACACCAACATTGTTGCTTTATGTATTTTGTTCATGTTGGATGGTTCTTTTCCTTCATATCTCATCTTTTATAAACATTTCTAATCATTATTACTCTATATCATCACACCCCGCCACAGCCAACACCTACATTAGTACCGCCAATAATACAATCCATCTCGATACTATTCTTACCAAGTTCATCTCAGTAGCCAAAGTATTTTCCAAAATCCACAGATATTCTCAATATTACTACATTCACCAGAACATAAACCTTAACAGCAACCCTAAAACCCGAAGTCCCATTCAGGATAACCAACTCAAAACCATCACCTACAGTTTTTTCTCTCTCTCTCTCTCTCTCTCTCTCTCTCTCTCTCTCTCTCTCTCTCTCTCACTTATTAATCTCATTTTTAGTAGGATAATTTTCGATAATTTTCATCGAAAATTATCTGTTTCATTCACTCATGCATAAAAGTTGTATATGTTTTCAAGCATTGACCACGTTTCGTCATTTTAGGCTCGTTCTGCCAGTTTAGAAAAATCTTATTCATTCACTTTTATATTTTGAGCTTGTAAACCAATATTCTTAGGTGTTAATGCATAGGTTTCGGCAATTTTCATTATAATTCACCATATCTTATTCAGCCTCCCCTTTAGTTTTTAGTTTGTTATTTATAGTGTTCTTCGTTCTTATTATTTAATAGTTATTCTCCCTAATAGTATTTTAAGATAAGTCATGTAGGAAACCTCATCTAGTTTTAAAGCTTCTTCTGCCGTTTTTCAGTTCAACATTCCCATAAGTATTTCATATATTTAGACATTTATTCCCAATATTTGTTATACCTACATCTGACAGGGTTGTTTCAAATTTATATTAGTTTTTCCAATGATATTCTTTCAGCCGAATCCATTCTTGACTCGCTCCAATGAAATTTGTAATAAACTGCCTCCATAAAAATACAATAATGTATATTGACAACAAATAAAAGTGTGACAAAATAATCAATTAAGAAATCATATGTCGGAACCACCACCAACAAAACCAACAGCAATAATTATCATAATATATCCTCCATGGTCTATATTCTACTCGAAAAACCTTTAAAATAGCTTGAAATACCTGCTCCGAGCTAAATGGATGGTGAAAAGGGTGCTTCAATTACCTTATACTAACTTAAAGGATCTCAATAAGGTTGTAAAGTAACTTGAAATACCTGCTCTCCAGAGGTTAAACACCTTTTATATAGAGATTAAACTCGCTTAAAGGACCTTAACATGCTCTCGGAATGACTTAAAGTAGCCCAAATTACCTTCCTTCCGCTGGTAAATATTCATTAAAAAGAGCTTACATGACATCCTAAAATGAGTGCTAAAGAGTTTAAAAGTATATGAAGTAACTATCATAGATATTAAGTGTCTGTTAAATGTATAGCTTAAAAATGTCTCGAATGTACGCCAAAATAACCTCAAAATGCTTGCAAACTGAATTGAAGTCCTTCATCAAAGAGCTCGAAATGCTCTGAAACGTCCTTAGATCACTCGAAAATACCTGATCCAGAGTCTAAAATACACTCAAAATACCCCAAAAAATGTATAAACTAGTGGCAGGTAATATGCTAATAAATTACAAACACACCGAAATACAGGAAATGACTAGAATACATAGCAAAAGTCCTTAAAAGAAACTCAAAGGAGAAAAAATTACAAAGTCCCAAACCAAAGTGTGGGTAACTAGCCTTATACAAATAAGACAAATAAACAAGATGAAATAATGAAAAGTTAGGTTATGTTCGATTTAAAAGCTAAGAAAGACTGAAAACCGTGCAAACATATTCCCCATCGCTTCACAAGATAGCATCTGAACATGAAGAAGTTAGCAAAAAAGAAAAAAACGCTGATACAAAATGTAGAAATGTTGATGAACGATCAAACTAGAGCAGAACATGACATCTGTAAAAGGATATTCTGTAAAAACCGATTAATATCATATAGGCACCTATGGAAATGCATAAAATGTGCAAGAAAAAAGTTAAAAATAACGATAGAATTATTGTATCTTAGTCTGAAAGTTAGAGAAAGGTAGAAAATTGATGCAGAAACTATATAAAACTGGTTTAAATGTCATCATAAGAAAAGGACTTACAAGACAGCAAAAAAAGATTATCGGGTAAAATAGCTTCAAAATGTTTGCAAACTGAATGGAAATTCTTTTCCAAAAGCTCCATATGACTTGAAATGTCTTTAAATCCTTTGAAGATACATGATCGAGAGTCTGATATGCATTCAAAATACCCCCAAAATGATGAAATATTTGTTGGTAAAACGTTCAAACTTTAAAAACTCATAAAAATACTATAAAAGACTGGAATACATAGCAAAAGCTCTTAAAACGAAACTGAAGCGGAATAAAAAAACTGTAATGCTCCGAACTTAGGGATGCTCAGATTATCTTAGGTGATAAGAAAATAGAATACATTGTAGCAAAGCGTCTATCCTCTTTAGCTGCTAAAATACCATACTTATTAACCTTATATAAAAATTAGACAATAAAAATAAAAGACAAATAAAACATGAAAAAACACATTTTTACTAAACAATAAACACTTTGTCAACAAAGACTTAGATCATTCTTCATTCTAATGTGTCTACAGAGACACTGTATTGAAATGTGTTTGGACATGAAAAAATGATGATGTAACTAATGGCGCAATTAGGGGATGTAATTAAGTGGCATGATTAGTTAGCATTATAATCAATTGACTTAATAATGCTACAAAACAAGGCTGACTGGTCACGTAAGCAGTCATCTTTGTGGCTACGTCTGCTGGTAAGTTAGAATAGCTTAGGATAGATGAAACCATTTCAGAAATATTGTTAGCCGTACCCTGTATTTTCCCCTCGTTTCAAATCGTAGCATCTGAACATGCAGAAGCTTGCAAACGGGATACAAAGTATGCAAAAATACTGAATCCGAATACAGAAAGGTTCATAAAGAATTCAAACTAAAGAACAATATGAAAAAGATGTAAACTACTGGATAGATGCCATCAAATCGTCTAGGAACATATGAAAAGTGGTATAGATGTAGAAAATAATGTGAAAAAAGTGGGAAATACTGGGACGATGAAAGTAGTTACTCCAAAAACGTAGAAAATGGTAGCAGAAACGACATAAACTAGCATATTATGCCAGCAATTACTATTGAACACAAGAAAAGGGGTTACAATACACCAAGAAAAGCTTATAACCTAAAATACAGTTAAAGTGTACTTAAATATTCTCAGTATAATTTGACGGCTGTTACCTATTCCTTAAAAGAGAACCCTACAAATACAATCATAGGGGGCTGAAATACCCATTACCTGAGGGCTTAACACTGCTGTATGTTTCTGAACATTTTAAAAGACATAACTCATCTATAAGCAGAAGTAAAGCACTGCAAAACGCTGGAAAACACTGCAAAATAGTGTCAAAATTATTGTAAAACTGATACAAACCAGTAAAAACGCTGGAAAATAGTGTAAAATATAAGCAAAACGTCTGAAGAAGGGGGGAAAATGTCTGTCAATGTGTTAATAGCATTAGAAAACAGTGAATAATATGAGCAAAAGAAAAAAGTTAAAAAAAAAAAGCTCAAAATACCTGTTTTAGATAACTAAATACCGTGTAAATGACCTGGAATGACTTTAGAAGCCTTCAAAAATACTTGATGCAGCGCTCAAAATGGCACTATATAAGTGGAAAAAGAGCTTAAGTGTGTGATGCAACCCTGAAAATTAACTATCTTGAGACTTCAGTAACCTCCTGAGGACATGAAATGCTATTAAAGGCATTCTAAAACAACTGTGACAAAGCTAAAATCACTTTAAAATTTCTCATAAAACACTACAAACATTTAAAAATATTCCCAAAATGTACTAAAACTGCATGCAAAGGTTTTAAAGGCATTAGAAATAAAATAATGTAAGAAATGGGCAAAGAACGATTCAAAAACCTAAAATACCTATTTTAGGGCTCCAAATACCTCCAAAATATCTGAAAGAGAGTAGATGAAATGCCTGATGAATACCCTGCAACTAGCTGTTCTATAGTCCTAAACGCCCTCCAAATGATATGGAGTGTCATTAAAAGCCTTTTAAACAACTTTACTAGCAGTAAAAATCCTGAACGATGTGTGAGAGAGCACTGCAATCGTCGCAAAATAGTGTGTCAAAACGTGCTAAAATGTTGTAAGATGTCAATCGTTATTAGAAAACATGTAAGGTGCGAGTTAATTTCATCATAGAAAGCCTAAAATACGTTTTTTAGAAACCTATATACCCCCAAAACACCGTGAAATGAGTTGAAACAGGTTAAAATTCATGTTGCACGCCTTGAAATTAGTTATCCTACAGTCCTATATACCTTGCAAATGATATTGGTGCAATCTAAATAATTGCACCAATACTAAAATCATCATAAAGGTCCTGAAAAAGGCGCGTGAAAGCACATTAATCGTGGAAAAATAGTATGCCAACGTTACAAAATATTTGTAATGTGTTAAAAATCTTTAGAAAAATACTGCAAAATAACGTAAGATATGAGTAAGCAACGACTCAAAAAGTATCAAATAACTGTTTTAGAGCTCTATATACCCACAAAACGCCGTGAAATGAGTTTTTTTAGAGTTAAAATGCCTGACGTATGCCTTGAATCTGGCTGTCCTAGAGTCCAAAACACCCTCCAAATGATATGGAATTCATTAAAAGCAATTTAAACAACTGCATCAGCACTGAAATCGCCTTAAAATGCTAAGAAAAACGTGTGAAAGCACTATAATCGTCGAACTACAGTGTGCTAATATGATAAGCCGTTTGTAAAGTGTTAAAGGACATTAGAAAATACTGTGAAATTACGTAAGATATGAGAAAAGAACGACTCAAAAAACTTAAAAATACCTGTTTTAGAGTGTCAAATACCTTCAAAATTACTCAAAGTGAGTAGAAAAAATAGCTAAAATGCCCGATGAATACACTGCAAATAGCTGTTCTATATTTTTAAACACCCTCCAGAAGGTATGCAATGTTACTAAAAGTATCCTAAACACTATTTTAATATTCAGAGAACTGCAAGCACACAAGAAAAAGAACAAAACCCTGTAAAATATTACAAAAAAAGGTCCCAAACATAAATCCCATAATGCGTAGGAACGTACTAAAATCGTTAAAACGCGATATAATTCAGGGAAAACAATAATAATGGCTGCTTAACAATGCATATCACCTAAGAATCAAAAAGCGTTCAAAAGCACATCTAATACTCTGAACCTAGTTTAGGACCCCCCCTTCCTAGTATGACTCCTTAAATACCCTATTTCGCCCAGTATGCTCATAAACCCTTGCTGCCCTGCTCCCTCGCTAGGGACTCCCTCCTTCTTGAATTCCCTATCTTCCCTATGTAGGCTGAATTGCCCCTGCGTCTGCTCTGTCCTATATTATCTACTAACGTAGGCTTAATAATTAGCTTCTCCAATGATTTCTGGTTTGTCACAAGGCGTATATCCATTCTATATATTTGATTCTCCATGGTTTTTCCAAACATAGATTTGTTAATAACCTGTACGGATCTGTTTCAAAGTCATTTCTAGCCTGTTGCCGCAGTTTGATATTAAATACTAAATAAGCTTTTAAACAGCATGGTTACCGAAATTGTAGCACGGATGGATTGTTTCTAATCATAGTAGTGTGCTTCTTAACGTCATGTAATGAATAACATACTTCTTCCTGCTTCCGAGGTGTGCAATTAGCTTCTTTACATTTGAGTCCTTTGGTTTCAGCACTCAGCCAAAAATGGCAAATTATTATGAAGATCGTGAAGCTCTGTAGAATAATTCACATCAACTTTGAATATATATGAAAAGGAGCATTTCTGTTAGTGTTTTTACATTAATACTGTCATGAGTAACACACTCAAGTTCTCCATAATTTGGTGGATGCTACATGCATAGCGGGACTGCCCATAATTTGCAGAGCAGATACGGGTGAAAGAGAAGGTATTCTCTGAAGCCCGTAAGCTCCTGCGCAACCGCACATCCTCTGCCCCGCGATCGGGTCCTTATAGCTCTGTTTTAGCTAAGTTGGTGCCCAAGCGGGAAATCGCAACACAAACCTGCGATACTAACGGAATCCTTATTGTAGAAAAGATTATCTTTGCAGGACCTCCACAGAAGATGTTAACGCCTGCGTCTACGTCGGCATAAACAACTGCAAAATCCGCCAATATCAAGCATAGTTCCCCCCAATTGTCACACCAACCTTCGAGCCCTGGCACTAAGACCGGCAAAACCGCAGCAGCTGAGAAGCATTTCAAGACCAGTTATGGTAGAACCGTCTTCACCAAACAACATGTCGCGTCTGCACCAAAGCCATCTAAGGGTAGTAAAAAGTCCACGCAAACCTACACGTAGATCCTCTTCTGAGGAATCTTCGAGGTCCACGAACCTAAATTTTCTATTGGAAAGGGGTCCTCCAGGTGGAAGAGATGGAACAGGAGGATGCTGCCCCCGCTTGCCCTGCGCAAGCGGCTGGATCGTGTTCCTGAAAAGAGTGTTAGTCCGACACCGAAGAAAAACAAATTAAACCGACCAGCATGGCCGAATATGCAGAAACGCCTTTCAATTTAACAATTATCCCATAATCTAGACCATCCAATGGCTATTCTACAGTGGAACATACGCGGAGTTATACCACATTGGCCAGAGCTTGAAGAGGTTTTCAACCAGTATCAACCTTTGGTCGTCTGCCTACAGGAAACGAAGCTGTGTCCACAAGACAACATTTCTTTCCGGCACTATTCTTCTTTACGGTGTGAATTGTCACCTCTAGAGGGTATTCCTGCTCATAGGGGCACTATGACATTCGTTAGAGATATGTTTTTGCTGACTCCGTATCCTTAAATTCTGACATCCAGTCTGTCGCTGTAAGGATTAAGCTGCCAACTATCAGCATCACCATTTGTTCTGTATATTTGCCTCTGTCCGATGACCGATCGCGCACTGACTTGGAAGATCTAGTGTTTCAACTACCAACACCTTTTCTGTTAGTGGGAGACATGAACGCCCACCACCCCCTTTGGGGCTCACCTCAGGCTTGTGCGAGAGGTATGCTAATTGCAGACTTCCTGGACAATAATAACTTAGCTCCTTTGAACACCGGAGAGCCTACATTTTTATCCGACGCGTGCACTAGTGTTTCTCACCTTGAAATAGCGATTTGTCCTCCACAATTAGCAGTTACCTTCCGCTGGAATATCATCTCTAACTTACATTCTTGTGACCACTTTCCTTGCCTAATTAGTCTCCTAATACATGATATATGTTCCACATGCTTTCCTAAATGACGTCTAGATCAAGCCAACTGGGCAATTTATTCCCGCTTGGCTGTGGATCTTTTAGTATACAGGTTCACGGAGACAATTCTATCTGCTGCTGAGCAATTTATTCCACGTTTGAATGGCCAAACCCCGCAAATTTCTGGTGCCATGGTGGACAATTGAATGCCGGAATGCCATTCATCCTCGCAGACGTGCTGTTCGGAATTTCCAGCGCCGGCCTACGCAGGATAACCTCGTTCAACATAAGATGTTTGCCAAATCTGGGTAAATTATTGAGCGTAACAAAAAGCAATCATGGAGCCAGTATGTAGGCTCCTATAATCCACATATACCTTCCTCTGTCATATGGGACAAGTTAAAGCGTGTGGCCGGGAAACCAACCCATATGCCGATTACCGGTCTAAAAACAGCAGCAGGCGCTGTGGTTGGTACATTTGACGTGGCTAACACTCTAGTCAGTGATTTCGCTCAAGTGTCTAGCTCAGATAAGTATCCGCGAGTATCTTCCAGTTAAGGCTCAGTTTGAGTCTCAAGGATTTGCTTTCCGCTCTGGAAACATTGAAGACTACAATCGGCTTTTCATCATGGCGGAGCCAGACAATGCCTCTCATCTTCTAGAAACTCTGCGCCAGGTCCAGGTAGTGTCCACGTCCAAATGTTGCAACATCTGTCTCCTCAGGGTAAGGCTTTCTACCTCGAGTTCTATAATCGCGTCTTGGTGAATGCCACTTTTCCAACTCAGTCGCCGGAGGCTACCATCATATCTATTTTGAAACCTGGAAAGGACCTTCAGCTTCCTTCTGGCTACCGTCCAATTTCCCTCACCAGCTGTGCTTGCAAGGTGATGGAACACATGATAAACGGGCAGTTGGTGTGGTGGTTAGAATCCCACAATCTTCTGACGAACATCTAATGTGGTTTACGAAGACGTCGATTAGCGGTTGACCACCTTGTGTCGCTATCGACGCAGACCATGAACGGCTTTCTTTGGAATTGTCAGATATTTGGTATATTTTTCGACCTCTAGAAGGCTTATGATTCGGTTTGCGGGCAGGGATTTTACGCTTCCTCCACCGCTGGCATATATGTGGTCGTCCACCGTGGTTTCTTCAGGAGTTTATGTGGGTTCGCATTTACAAAGAAGGGTCGGTTCGGTACTTTCTGACTATTTTATTCAAAGGAACGGAGTGGCGTAGGGCCCGGTACTAAGCGTGACGCTGTTTGCTATTGCGATAAATTCCATATCGCAATGTGTTCCCCCAGGTGTCTCTTCCTGTTTATTCGTGGACGACTTTGCCATCTTCTGTACTTCTCAGCGTGCACCGTTTTTGGAACGCCGCGGTGTTTGGACGATCTTTATGATTGGCTCGAGAAACGGCTATCATTTCTCTTCTGAGAAGACAGTCTGCTTTAAATTCTGGCGTCGTAGTTGGCAAATGACTCCAATTCTTCAACTTGGGCCAGATTTCCTTCCCTTCGCAGATGAGGTGAGATTCCTGGGGTTGGTATTTGACCGCAACCTCTGCTGGTCACCGCTTAGCACAACCTAAAGCAAGGTGTTCTGTAAATATTTTACTGATACGAAGTGGCAAATCTGGTGGTGATCGGACCACTGAGCCGATCCAAGTTGGACTATGAATGGATTGATTATTCTTCAGCACCACCATATGCGCTGAGACGATTAGACACTGTCCATAATCAGGGCATCCGTGTTACTGTTGGGGCCTTTCCAATCAGCCCAATTCTTAGCCTCTACGCCGAATCGGTAGAGCCCCTTCTGCAGTGTCGGCGTGATGTCCTATTAGGCAATTATGGCTTCTCCCTTCAGTTCATGTCTTTGCATCCAACGTTTACCCCTTTCTTTGTACCGAGCTGGATGAACGATATCGTAACCACTTTCATAGTCCACGGCCTGCAGGTTTCCGTTTCCGGGAGCTCCTTCGGAAACACATTATTGTAGTGCCTCGCATGTTTCCGAAGTGAGAAAGGGTGTACCCACCTTAGTTACGTGCTAACTCGCATGTAGATCTCGGGATAACAGCTTTGGCAAAATCTGCATTGGCTCTGTGTAGTATCTGTCTTTGTTTTGTTTTAGAATTTGTATTCTCTTACAGTGGTCTATCTTTTATTTACACCGATGGCAGTAAGTGTGATGATGGTGTTGGATGTGCCTATGTTCATGGTAACGAACATTCTACCTTCGATTTGCATCGTTATACATCCATTTTCACAGCAGAGCTTTACACCATACACCAAACAATTCTTTATGTTCTCCGTCGACGTTTGGGTGACTGCCTTGTTATGAGTAATTCCCTTATTGCACTCCAAAGCTTTCGTGAGCTCTACCAATACCGTCCTAGCGTGCAGCTTATTCAGAATGCCCTCCACATACTACACGCTTTGGGGGTTAATGTGGAGTTTGCGTGGATCCCGGGTCATGCTAGCTTACCGGGAAACGAACTGACGGATTTGGCAGCGAAGGCGGCGAACACACAGCCCAGTGCTACTCTTCTTTGTTTGAGAAATGAATTTTTAGGCTCGTTATTCGGAGAGCGGTTTTTTCTCACTGGCATAATGAGGAGTCAGCGCTCCGCTGTAACAAGCTTGGAGTAGTAAAATCACCTCCATTAATCTGGGTGACCTACTCTCGCGTATCTTTTTGAGAGGAGGTGATTTTAGCACGCTTGTGTATTGGCCATTGCATTTTTACCCACTGCAACCTGCTTAAGAGGCAACCGCCTCCGGTCTGTCCGCTATGTGGACAAGGAATGTCCGTCCGTTATATGTTGCAGGAGTGCATTAGTTTAGAACATATTCGAGCTTCCCTGCAGCTGCCGGTCTCTCTTGGGGAACTCCTGTCAGATTATGCCACAGTGGTGGACCTAGTTTTTAGATTTTTACTAGCGGTGACTTTTAATTTCACGATTTAGTTTATATGTTGGCTGTATTCTTATGTCGCCAGCATGAAGCGGTAGCTAGTGCTTTTTTTTTGTTTGTTTTTTTTTATAGTTTTTTAACTGACATGAGTTTTAGCTAAGCGCCTTTACCTTTCGTTTTAATTTTTTTAGCTTTGTTGTTTTTAACCATTTGTAGTCTTTGACCTTGTGCTATGGGTCGTTTTATTTTTCTAGCTTTTATGTCAGCTGTGGCTTTTGTTTCTATGCTTCCTTTGATTTTATTTACGTTCCTCAGCTGCTTGCAGTGTTTTAGCCAGTTCTTTTTTATTGTGCTTTTAGGTTTGAGAGTGCGCACCTAGTATTTCGTTTTTTAATTCCTTGTTGTTCGGGCGCTAATATCCACTGTAGTTGAGCGCTGTAAAGCCTTACTGCTCACTCACTCCTAGTCAGCACGCCAACCGTCCACTGATCATGCGTTCCATCACCTTGCAAACGCAACTGGTGAGGGAAATAGGGTGGCATCTGGAAGAAAGGTGTCGGTCCTTTCCAGGTTTCAGAATGGGAATGACGGTGGCTTCCCGCCACTTGTCTGTTAAAGTGGCGTCAGCCCAGGCACGGTTATACACCTCGTGTAAGACAGTCTTACCATCAGGAGAGAGATGCTGCAATATTTAGACGTGGATGAAATCTGGAACAGGTGCAGCTTCCCGAGAAGATGTAAGTGCACAGTCTAACTCCACCATGTTGTAAAGGTGATCGTAATCTTCAAGATTTCCGGAACAAAACGAGAAACCATGAGATTTCGCCTGAGCCTAAATGGCAAGAAACGCAGGGGAATAACTCTGTGAGCGAAAGCACAGCCTAAAGTGTTCGCCATATCAAATAAATGAACAAGATCTCCGGTAGGTGTTTTGAAACCGGCGA
Organism: Hymenopus coronatus; assembly: GCA_030762935.1. Taxonomy (NCBI): domain Eukaryota; kingdom Metazoa; phylum Arthropoda; class Insecta; order Mantodea; family Hymenopodidae; genus Hymenopus; species Hymenopus coronatus. The sequence continues at coordinate 279,702,549 of CM060900.1, read as the reverse complement.
TGGGCATATGAGTCGATTTTTTGGCCCCACGCCCAACTTATCCCATAAAATAGGAGAAGGTGTATTGCGACTAAAGGAAACTAAATCTCTCTCCACGATTCTTTTTTGATAACCTTATTCTTTTCTATACTTGGCACGCATTTTGTTATATTATATCAAGTTCAACAGTGTAGGGCCACGCTGAAAACCCTGAGAGCATGCCTACGAGAACGAATAACTTTCCGGCAGTATTCCATCCACCAAGAAATTAGGTAATCGAGGTGGTTTACAAGTCGACCTTGGAATAAACTGCTTAGCAGCAGCAATAACTGTTGCTCTGAGGTGTTCCACTAAAAAAAATACAGGTGATTAGAAGCAGGCAAATCTGGTCCTGAGGATGTTATTTTGGCTCCATTAGGCTTTGGCCAGTGTGTTGTTACTCATATACATTTATTTAAGAAGGAACCTCCAGATATCTTCCGCTAGTTGCGAAGCAATTTCTTTCCGAGCTTAAAGTGTGCTCGTCTAGCACCCCTTCGAGCCACTCTGCGACTACCGACCATCCCTTCGGGGGTTCTGGCCCATGATATCGGAGCGATGGAAAACGTTTTAAATGTGTATCTAAAGTGATATTTGCTTCAGCAATCTAGTTTTAATTGATTATTATATTGTTTAGTGTATGGCAGTGGAGTGATAGCTAAAGCTTTTAGATTTTCTCAACCGTGGCCATGACATGTGGCTACAGTTTCAATTACCATTATAACACTTTCCCTAAGTGTTTGTTGTTTTTAAGACCCAACTGTGGCTTCCGCTTATAGTAGTTCTCTTTCCACGGGGTTAATCTGTCACTTTGACTGATATTTTATTCAGCAATTTTTTTTTAATGGTGATTTATTTATTTCTGGTTTCTGCAGAGATTTTATCAATTTTCATGCTGTTTTTATTCCTGGTTTTAGTGGGGATTTTATTTTCTAAGGCCTTATCGACCTTAGAACTTGAGTACCCTTAAACAACCGTCGGCACATCATCAGATACACGTGGAAGTACTCCAACGCTTTTACTACTGCTAGCAGGTCTCACCGGGTAACGCAGTGGTTCTTTTCTGCCTTGGAGAGCGTCTTGCTGTGGTAGGCTGTAGGCGATTACCCTGTCCTAACCATCCTGAGTCTCTGGTAAAATGCCTCCAATGTCGATGTCGCTGGCTTCAACGTCCACAATAAAGTCACTACCAGTTTCTGGAAATCCTGAAGTAGACGCACATACCGCTGATTTAAGCGCTTTGAAGGCGCTCCTTATTTCTTTTGATCATTTATAAGCCTGGTGCACTTCCGTCAAACGAGTGCGATATTTTACGATTTTGAAAAAGGCTCACACAAACCAGTTGTAATAACTGTATAGACCAAGTAAACTTAGCAACTCACGTTGGTCTTTCGGGCGAAGCCCATCTCGAGCTTTTTCCGTAACTGTAAGCACCCCAGACGTTGGGACTATATGGTCAAAGTACTTCATGACCTTGCATAAGGGTTTGCACTTCTTTGCTTTCAACTTCAGTTTAGCTGCCTACACCCATTGCAGTAACTTGGTTATGTTCTTGAGATTGTTCAAAGTTGTCGCCTTCAACCACTACATATATCAGATAGGCTTCACAAGTCAACTCTTTCGTTACTGACTTCATGAGGCGCTGGAAGGAAGCTATCTTATATCGGAGGCCAAAGGGCATAACCGTTAATTGCCAAAGCGTTTTGCCAGTCAATAAAGCAGTTTTGTCCTTATCTCTGACATCCACAATCACTTGCGAGTATCCTGATTTTAAGTCCAAAGTCTAGAACCACTGGGAACCAGTAAGTGTTAAATCCGGGGTAAGAGAAACAGTCTTTTGTGGCGAAGACATTCAGCTTCGTGTAATCCACGTCGAAACGCAGCTCTCCAATCTTAACCAAGTCTAAAAGGGTGCATAAGTGGCTGTCGGACTCGTCAATGATTCCCTTTGATCACATGTTCTGCAGCATATCCCGTACCTCTGACAGTTTTGCCAGAGGAACACATTTTTATGTTGCCGCACAGATCGTGCGACTCCGGGGTCTAGGTCATGGTGTACTCGGTCAGTGCGGTCATAATCGGCATTTCATTCACTAAAGAAGACTGGTATCTACTAAGCATATGCAGGATTCTCTCCAGGTGTGAGGTGGTCCAATGGTCGGCTGCACTCTTCAGCAAGTATTTCATTTGGGATCCCAGATCCTGCAACGGTGTATATCCTGGTCTGTTTCCAATGGGTTCAGTAGACTCAATGGCACTTCCTACCGACAGTAACGTAATGCCCCGGCAACCATATTCCGTTCAGATTTGTTTTCCGGTTTAGTACAAGGTTCCTTGACCCTTTACACTGCGTGTGCGCCTTCGTCATCACCTTGCTTCTTACGAGCACAACTGCATCGTTTCTGAGGACTACCCTTTATATTCCTGGATGTTTGTGCGAGCTTCGGAGCAACAGCTCTTCCCAGTCAAGTCGTAAAATACTTTGTTCGACGTTGACCACCGTCTCATGGTTCTTGAGAACATCCAGTAATAGTATCACATCCTTGGACACCCTGCTTCAAATACGCACAGACTAACAGTGTTGTGGTCCAATGTTAACTGCAGCAGGGCCTGCTTCTCCACGTTTAAGATGCCGCTCGACGCCGTTATTAGTTTGTAGGGCCGACTAAGTGTTAGTGCCAGCATGCCCTTTACCGCGGCAGGTCTGATTACAGTCACGGCTGCACCTGTGCTCACTATTATCCGGAAGCGCTTCCCTTGAAACCAACTGTCTGCGATGAGGCTGTCGTCCATCTTCTGCCCGAGGAGCTTAGCGTCTCTCGAATGGGTGGTCCCTCGCCACGCCACTCCTTACTAGCATCCCGCCTGATGATCGGCTTGGTGTGGAAGGTCCTTCACTAGGTATCTCGAGTTATCACGCTGCAAGCACACACCAATGAAAGGTCCTCTCTCTGTCTTTGTCCTAGCGAATACTCCTCGTCTTCTAGGTCGGCGCAGCTGTTAGCTTTTCGGGCTTTATCCGTAGTGCTGCCGTTAACGCCTTGTTGTATCTTGACGTCACGCGATCCGTCCACAAATGAGTAGGCGGCTTCCTGGGAGACGTAACTGGATAATAGGCTCACCAGGGCCTTGTTCACCAGCTGTTCAATCGTTAAGGTCAACTTCTGCAACGTCTGTCATGGCTGTTGTGGATTCCATTTAAACTGACTGTGGTAGGCTGTAGCACCGTTATGGTATCCGAACCGGTTCTCCAGGACTTCCCAGATTTTACCGGATATCGCTGATGTCAGAATCGTATTCTGGATTTCTGCCTGTTGTCCCTGCAAACTTGCTATCAGCTGTGCAGCTTCCTCTTCTGCTGACCATTGGTTGTGGGTGGTGCGGGTGCCAAACTGCCGGCGAAAGACTGCAAAAATGAATGTTCCGTAGAAGCTGGATGGCTTGGCGCTGGCAGATAGTGTTTCACATTCTGTCGTCTCAATCTTCAAGTCTTCCAGCCCTCCATCTAACATCTGTAGCACCATCGTGTTCGGTTCTTTTGTGTTTGCACCGGCTGTTCCCTCCAGGACACTAAGTCTTTCATTGGTATCTTCCCGGCGTTGGGCACGATATTTCACCGTAAAGCCAAACTCTTCCATATTTTTCGCAAGGTCTTCAAAATTTTTCAAAGTTCTTCTACGTTCTTCGTCACACCGGCAGTTGTTCTTCGGTGTTGTTCAATATCTCCGTTTTGGGGTATTCCATGTCGGGTTCTATTTTGTTCATTCCCATTTTCATTACTTCTTTCATGTTTTCCATCCTTTCTGTACTCTATTTTATTTCCTTTGTTATTTCATCCATTCTGACTTGCATTTTGGTGTCTAGCATACTTATTTTGTCTAATAGTTTTTACATCATCTCCTTCTTCGTGAAACTAAATCCTACTTCATACACCAGAGTAAACAAAATCCTGTTTATATCTTTAATAACTATCTCTTTATTTCATTCTCAGGTTACAAATGAAAATCATTTTCCCAATGAATGTATTCTTCCATCTTGCATTCTGTCGTATAAGTTCTTTCGATGTTCGCTGCGGCAGCCTCTACTCCATTGCTACGAATGTCCCGTTGAAACTCACTCAGATGCACCTTATGTATTCCCAGTTGAATCTGAACTCAGGGCCACCTTCGTTCAGCTTTTATAACAGTCGATCACGTGGCAGTAAAATTTTATAAGCAGTCGCAAGTGCAAAACAGCGCAGGTGTCACAAACTTACTCAGGTAAAACAATTGATGCTTAAACGTTAAAAAACTTTCAGACAGCACGCGTGTGCAGTTTCACAGCTTCAATGACAAAAAAGCTCGCCACCGATGTATCTCCTAACGCAGATGGAGCATTAGACAAGCAGTTTACACACTATCGACGTTCTCGACCTTTATTCGTAAACCACTATAAACTTATATCCACATCCACATTCATATTATCAAATACCATCAAAATCCTTTTATCATCAGCATATGGAGTTAGTCTGTCTGGTATAGCAACTGGTATATCGTTTATGCAAATTGGTGATAATAGTAATAATGATATTTTTATTATTATTATTATTATTATTATTATTATTAGGCGTGCTCACGAAGAAAAGATAGTGTTGATGCACATTTTCTCTGTGGTCTGGGTTACATTACCATCATTCCTACCCGAAAACCTGCATTATAGTTTGCACAACCTGACAGTTTGTACTTGGCGGTATTAGTGATGAGAAAACCAATATCAACCACAACATGCAAAGCTGGACCACAGATAGGCTATAAAAGTAGCGGGTATCATAACCACTCAGACAACGATGGACCCATATCCAAGCTAAAGAGGGAGTAAGTGCTTATGTTATCTTCTCTAAGGAACAACCCATTTGACGACTATTAATAAATGTGATAACTGGAGACCGCAAACCTAATCAATTTTTACGGCATCTTAAAAGACTCTACCTATTGTTCGTGATGAGTTCTTGCGAAGTACATGGTCGAAGCATCTACCTTCACATATATAAGGCATTATTGCATATCAGATGGAAGTCAGCCTAGATACTGTAGAAATGCTAGCCGACAAAGTCAGTGAAGTGAGCTCACCGACCTTTGAGGAGACTCAGTTCGATATTTCCAAGGTGCTTATACCTGTCTAGGATTTTTCTGGAGCAGTAAGTATCCTGAGAGCCACAAAATCTGCACAGATTCTCATTCTAGAAACTCAGGCTCAACAGTCACCCCTTAGGACGCGCAGTGACCGAGTGATTAGACTACATGTCTCCCAGCATGGTGGCCGTGATTTGATCCCAATCGAGCACATGTGGGAGTTGTGGTGGAAAAAGTGGCGCAGGGGCGTGTTATCTCAAGGTTTTTCGGTTTACCCGGCCATTACATTCCATGTTTTGTCAGTTTCAGAACTGCAGTGCCATGAGTAGTAAAAGCGGCCGTTAAACAATATCAAAAGGAATCAACAACACTCGACCTGTGCTGTAAAAGATGCTTCCGAGAAATGCTGGTAACACCTTAATGCATAGAAACGTATTTCATCCTGTTTCTACCTTCAGCCGGAAAACAACAGCAGTGGTTAATTGCGGAACACGACTAGTGCAGTCACTTCAAAACAGACCAGACAAATAGAAACAGCAATAACAGCAACTTGAGTAACAAAATCAACAACAGCAGACACAGCAACTGAACTAGTAGCAGCAACAACAACAACCGAAGCAACAGCAACAGTAACATAGCATCAACAGCAACAGCAACAATAATTTATCCTCACTAGGATACACAATTGTCATTACGACTATTCCAGGACTTACCAAAATTCTGTAGCATTCGTTCTCTTTGCACTACGGCTTAACACCCTTATTCTAATGGCATTGTGGAACGTCGACAACACTCTACGAAAGGTGCTCTAATTTGTCATGAAGGTGCCACCTGGAGCGACGCAGTTTCTTGTAACTGGCTGTAAAAGAATTTATATGATTATTTCGCTGGGGAAACGAGGCTGCAACTCTGGTAGAAAGCCACGCCGGAGAACGTTAACCTGAAGTTAGCTGTAAAAACATTTACTTCAGAAGTATACTAACATATTTTTAGTTTGAACATAACAAGGTTATTACCAAGTTTCACCCTTTACATTTGTGCTTTCATCATTTTCTGTAAGCTAGGCGTTGAGGTTATTGTCCCTGTTTTAATAAAGCTCTCTGTTAAATACGTCATCTTAATGTAGTCCATTTTGTTATTGCTTGTTTTTAGTGCTTGCTTAGCAACTTGTGCCAGTGCTGCCTAATGAAAATGGGATTGCTACGGTCTTTCCAACTCCATCAACCGAATACTCCTAACTATAGAGTTCTGATTCCTTCAACATTCAAGGCCATTCTGCAATAAAACCGCACGCATGACCCTAGCTGTTACAAGAAACTCCGTTTATAAAACCCATCCTTTTCTTGTTTCATAGCACAAACCTACATTTCCTGTTAATGTGTTTTAGACCCCGTATTTACACCTTCATTAAAAGTATTATTTCTGGCTGCAGAAGACTTGCACCCGCAGACTACATAGAGCTTGTTAATTTGAAACCAAGATAAATCCATGTGGCTTCACTATCTGCATTATTAAAGTAATTTACATCCTATTTTTGAAACTCTTTTTGCACAGATATAGATATTGCTCGTGATTTTCTTTATCCAATTGATAACCTTACACTGAAGCCATCTGTACTCAATTTGTGTTGAGGTTAAGCTAAAGTTTCAATAAGTATTAGGAAGTCTCCATAGATGTACCTTTGATCTCATCTTATGCAAACTATTTTCTACGACAATAAACTCACATTCTGGTGCATGGTTTTGGTTCCTCTGTTTGGCCTTAAAGTATAAGTCGACTTTCCGACATCTTCCCAGTATTAATTTACCCATTTCTGCTATTATACAATATTATTCATAAGAGCGAGGATATATAAATCTATCTTTAAGGTATAACCCAAAGAACCAACATGAGGAATTGACGTGCTACTTCTTTTGCATTTTGTAAAAGCTATGTTTAATTATTATACGTTTGTCCTTCACCATTATGGAGACACACAACTGGAAAATGTATTTCAATTACTTGTTGTTTCATTTTGTTTTATACATTTAATATTTGCCCTTTTAAATCTATTAGATTTAGATTTTGGTTAACATTTTGTTTTCCATACATATGCATCATATGTGCTTTTCGACCCATATTTACATCACCAAAGTCCAGGAATATTATATGAGGTTCGTGAGAATTTGGTGTCAAATAAGTTTCTCTGAGTGCACCGCAAACACCGTAGACTTATCCAAACCGCCACACTTATATTGCTCGTCGTCATCCATTTCATATCTATTTTTAATCACAATGCATTAAATTCCGTTAGATTTTTGCATTTTGCCGCACTAAAAATGACAGTTTTAGCGCTCTGAGCTACTTTTCCTACAATGAAGTCTGTGCTTCTGTTATAAAATATTCTACATTATAACCTTTTTGTGAACTTTTCATTGCATTCCTGTACATTTACGTTTGTTGTAAATATCGTACATGCTAATACTTTGTTTGCTACCACAACTCTAGAATTTATGAAGGTAATGTCGTTTGTAGTTGTTTTCCAAATGTCCAAATTACTTAATACTTTTAAAAATTGTAGCATATATCCTGGCTCATGACTTCCATTAATTATTTTCACTCAAACTCATCTCATAAAGGATTTCTGTCGATTAAAGAAGCGATTTCCTTTGAACCAAATTTATAAATTGGAGTGTTTATTACAGAGAGTATCTGGTGAAGACCACAGACTGTGGAGGCTCAATTCTCATTATTTGTGGCAGTCTGCCAATCTTGTTAAACATTACAAAGACTGGTATGAATATCACGTCAAAAAGTAACATCTTTAGATTAAACATTTCTCACTAATTGTATGCATTGTGTCGCTGGATAAGGCCGGCAAAGTTAACTGCAAACTGTATTACAGCTTTGCGCAGCGTGACTCTCTTAATTCGGAACTCTGCCTTACGTAAATGAGGGCATAGTAGCACTCCCACTTTCTCCTGGTCGCCTGCCTGTAAGCTATTAGGGTAACAGGTTATCATCACTTACAATCTAATTATTAATGTATTGTTTTTTCTAAACCAGCGGAGCCACTTAGAAACATTCTCATTGGTAACCTAGCTTTATAATGGTTTAGTAAATGCATAATAAATGTTGTGTTTTTCATTTAATATGTTCAATAATTCAAGCACATTATTCTCAAGATTCTGTACTAGGAATTGTGAGTCTATTTATATCTAGTTTATTGGTTCCTCTTAAGGCTTCCTGTTTCAAAATATCCACTACTCCTATTCTTTCTTCGTTCTAAATTTTTCCTCGTAACAGCTATCATTATCAAATTTCAAAAAATACTATTCTGAACCATCTGCAAGGCTTCTTCTATTGTATCATCAGACATTTTGTTTACACTTTTTCTATTTTATCCAAGCTAGAATATTAAAAATCACAGGCATTCTTGTTCTCTATGTGACGAACCTCATCTCTAAATGACATCAACAACATACTTGCTCTCGATAATAGTTTTTGGGATCTTGCGCCAACTTGTATCTTCCGTATCTGGTTGCTGCAGGCTTTCTTGTTTCCTTTGCGGCAGTTTCTGCGTTTTCGTCATCCATTTCATTATTCTCGTGCAGGGTTTAAAACAACCGGCCACGAAATCTGTTTAACACATATTCTCTGAATATTTGGGAGATTGACTGTATCTCTCTATCACATATGAGATATAAATGCTTTCGAACCTGTCAACAGTTCTTCAGCTTCACTATATTTTCTTTTGATGGACCGCTCTACACGAATTGGCCTTTATGCTGCAGTTTGACATAGGCAGAGAAAACGCTCAAGTGGCTGTCTGAAGTGACATTAAATTGCTGTTGAAACACATATTTGATGTTTTTCGCAAAACTTGCTTTAAGCCAGAAGCAGTCTTTCAGTGGAATGATAAGTCATTCCCTTGTGTTTGGAGTAGAACAAATTATGCCGAATATTATATCGTATATGATCATATTTACATTAAAAATCTTTGAGTATGCCAGACGGCGTAGTATTCGTCGGCATTTATTGCTTCGCAATGCTTCGGCTGTATCCATACGTTACAACTATGTAGTGCCCATAGCGTCGTAAAGTTTCGGTTGTTTCCGCGTGAAGCACGGGAATAAATTTTCAACTGCATTCGGTTTTGCGGCAATGTTAAGGCCAAGATTTACACCGATTATCTACTCTAAACTTTTTTTATGAATAACTATGCCACTAAGTACATGCTATTAATATTACCAATAAATAATTACATGAAGTTAGTAAAATGGATATTATTCTGAATTTAACCAGCTGTGTGCATTTCTATAGCACTTCCAAGCCGGACGGGCTAGTAAGGGACTTCAGAAATGCATTTCACGATGAGGCAGGTAGAAACTATGGTTGCAAGCGGGGATGATGGGGCAAAGTAGGCGAATGGAGTAATGGTGTGGATCATTGTGGGTGTATAGCGTAATATCTACAGCAACAGTGATTTGACACTTGAAATTTTGAAAAGAAAAAAACTATTATTTCGAAAAGAGTACCAGATTGTATTGTTGGCTTTGTACATAGTTCTCTAATGAAAGTGACAATGTTTTGAGAAAATTAACAAACTATTGAATGTGGTATATCATATGCATTTGCGGTCACATATTCGATTTGAAATTTTACTCAGAACATTTAATACATCTCGAATTGAATTTCAGTTAGAAAAAAAAAAAACGAAAAATAGAACTAATAAAACATAATAAATAAGTGAAAGAAAATAGAAAATGAATAAAAGTTTGACAGAAAGTTATTTACATTGTTGCATAAGAATTGCCTTTCCAAGAACACGCAGAAAATAAACTTTCTGAAAATCGAGAAAGCTATATAACTAGTTTCACTGTTGAATAAGTACCACGATTTATGGACATGTTTATAAACATCTACAGTGTTTTTTAACCTATTCAAGCATATTAAAAAAATTCACAATTTGTGCCACAACAGTTGTTTTAAATGAAATTAAAGGTGAAGTTTATGATTTCTCAATTCTTTGCTATTATTTTGAACAAACTGCCAATTCACAACTTTCTACTGTAATAAGATATGTATGTGTCCAAAGGGGGATTGAAGAATGGATTCTGGGTTTCATCTATGTAAGTGGTTCCCATACGTTGGAGCTCCAACGGAAACTTGTTGAAACAGTGAGAGAACATACCGTGGATCTCTCTCAGCTATTTGAAGGCATTTTAGATAATCCTAAAGAGTGGGATATCTAGACCTATCGTGATGTATTAGGTTTCAAATTGTACTTCACTAGCTTGAATTGAATCGTGACTCTGAATATTCAATTATCCTATATCAATATTTCAATAATATCAAGTATATTATGACTATATTATGACTTGTGTAACAATTTTCAACGTTTTACAAACAAAAATGTTGTATCTCACCTTATGTGTAGCCAAAGTAAGTTAGGCTAAATCATTCATTCGACGAAAAAGGGATGAGTTTGACTCAGAGTGGACCTACTTTGAGAAAAGCATCGAAGAACCATAGAAAATATGTTATAATGGTTAGATTAACACCAGGACTTATTACATATTACGTTATAATGAAGTTCATGTGCTGTATAACCAATTGAAAATGCGTGTCAATAACCTAAAAATGAGAAAAATAGTGGAAATTTTCCTGAAGAAGCTTTTCATTCCATAGCTGTTAGCATTTTGATTTTGCTCAACTCAGAAATGAACTCACTGTGACATATTCGATAGATGAATGTTTTTCAATGGGAATTCCTAAACTTCTGTGCTACTTGAAAGGTTCGGGTTTATTTGCTTCCGCCTTATGGAGCTCTATAAGGGGTGTACCTTTGTTTAAAAAAAACAAGTGCCCATATTGGACGTTTTTGCTCTGCGCTCCGAAAGATTCACACTTACTGCAGAAATACACAGAAACAGGATGGACCTTCAACCTGTCAATCCTTTTATTAGAGAAAACACTTCTGAACATGAAACATGTCAAAAACGATTAGTTCTACGAACTAGTTGGTGAAGAATTCAACAATAAATAAAGGAGTTAATTAATACTCCAGCAAAACTGATAATATTATTTAAAACTGTGTATGTTTCTTGCTAATTTCATCTAAGAATATTCTGATTATTTTTACTGCGTGTTAATCAAATGGAATATGAAAGTGTTAGACTCAATCTATAGCAGTTCCACACTTGTAACATGTTTAAAATGCGGCCTTCATAAGCGCTTCTTCATGTCAAAATTTCAGCGCACGCCAGGCTTCAAATTCTGATTCATATCATCAAATTATTTATTTCCTTCAATCTCAACCTCTCATTTGTTTCATGTTTGTTTCAGTCCTCTAGTAATGGAGTCAAAGTAGTAGTATTTTATGATAACATGGGTAAAGGGAAATAAAACTTCCATGCGAATTTGCTTTCGCTGACTTTGGGAAAAGCGTGTGTCTGTGTGCGCCTGTGTATGTATGTGCGTGTGTGCGCGCGCGCTGCTGAAGAGCTTTATATGTTATATACAAATATGCATATAAATAACATTATTTTAAATGAACAAACACGCGATTTAAATGTCCATAAACTGTATAATTTATTTAATTGATTCTTTATTTGATGAATTATAACTCGGAGATTTTTTCAAACATAAAAATAAGTTTGAGGTAAATTTACATCCGGGCTTGTAGGCCGTGGTCAGAATGTAAAAGTGCTCCTGACGTTTCGCTCAAAACTGAGCATCATCAGAAGATTCGACGAAGAGTGAAAAGCTCAGGTTATTTATTGAGTTAATATGTCCTGTGCCGGTTCATGCGACCTGCTTTTCAGATAATAGCAATACATGATAAATAATTTTTGGATTTTTTTTAAAACTCTCCTTCTTGGGTTTATCCTAACCCATACAAGGCGCTCTTTGCTGATTCGAGAACAGTTCGGTTTAAAAAGCGGGGCCGTGGAATTGTGGGCGCGTGGAGCGGCAAACGGCGGATCGAATTAAAAAAAAGTATGCGTTTATGTTTTCGGTGTTTGATTTCGTCGTCGCTGGAGATGCAGCTTATATGGTTTTGGTGTCCCTTAATGCGGGCCCACTTGGAGGTGCCTCTTTTTTTGAATAGCCTAGGAGATGGGAGGCATGGAAAGCTCTGAATAGTTTGAGGTCAGAAGGGGGCAACGAAGAATTTTTCGGAGGCTGAGATAGTATTACGGAAAAGATGAAGGATTTGTAAAGGATACATTTTAAGTGGGTCTGAGGTTGCTTACTACTGACGACATAAGAGACAGCAGGATGAAAGTCATACATTTCCAGGCCCCTTACGGACCTTTATATGGAAGAGTGCGCTATTTACAAAGCATGAGCAATGTTACGGATGAATTACTGAATAAGAAAACTGAAAGCTTAATAGTGTAGGGTTGTTTAAAAGCAATCCTGTCGCAATACATTTCCAGGCCCCTTACGGACCTTTATATGGAAGAGTGCGCTATTTACAAAGCATGAGCAATGTTACGGATGAATTACTGAATAAGAAAACTGAAAGCTTAATAGTGTAGGGTTGTTTAAAAGCAATCCTGTCGCAGCTTCGGCTGACCGATAAGAAATTTAAGACGAGCTGGTCCATTGATCGCCGAGTTGATGAAGAATAGCAGGAAAGGGTTTCATATAAAAAATGGCCAGAACGGTATGATTATTGAAGCCGTGTTGATAAGCATGTGTCATTCGTCTAAGAGAAAACATGTTTACTGGCAAGCAATCGCAAGCCTGAGTGGGAAACATACCTCCACGCAGGAGCGGCATATAACAGTTGTTGCAGAATCACAGTAGTATAGAGTACGAGTTTTATCCGAAGAGAGAGAGAGAGAGAGAGAGAGAGAGAGAGAGAGAGAGAGATGTTTGGAAGTGTACAGTAAACGAAGTGCTCCAAAAGTCTGATGGGTTTTCTTACGAACATGTTGAATATTACGATACCAAATGCGCCGGGAATCAATATGAACACCCAATTAATATTTTGTGCTGTATGAAACGGGAAGAATGTGACCATGTAACGTGTATCCAGCTGGATGTGAATGAAAGAAGCAAAGCATGTGACTTTTATATAGTTTACACGTATCTGCGAGGCTTCCAGAAATCTATTGAAACGACTAAGATACCCTTGTAATTCACGATCCAAATGAACAGTAGAGGAATGAGAATGGGAAATAACGGTTTCATCCGCATAACTTGGCAGCTGAATTTTAGTATATAGGGGCATATCAGATATATAAATATTTTAAAGAAACGGGGCAAAAACAGACCTCTGTGGCACTTTCCCGTAAATTTCCCAGAGGGTTAAAATGCGACCTAATACGACAAAAGAAATTTTCCTGGATTGGAGATACGATGCAAGCAGATGAAAAGAGCATAAGGAATGTTGCAATGAAGCAACATATAAATAAGGCTGTCATATCAAACTGTGTCAAATGCTCTGGAAACGTCAAACAAAATAAGCGTTGCCTTCTTATTGTCAATCTTAACCTTCCGGATATAATCTGGGATCATAGCAACCTGAAATGCCGCTGATTTCTGCCTAGTATATGCAAACTGGTGATGTGGAATGTGGGGGATGCAGATGTGGATACAGGAGTTTCAGAATGAGTTTCTTGCTGAGTTTCCTTAGTGCAGAGAACAGACTAATAGGACGATGGAAAGAATAAAAGTGCTGAGGTTTCCCCGGTTTATGGATAGGAATAAACGTTTCAATTTTACTTTCCATTGGGAAGTGAGCACGTTGAAGACAGGAGTTAAATACATTTAAAAAACGGGCAGATCCTTTCTGTGGCAGAGATTTAAGTTGCTGAACAAGGCGTTCAAGCCCAGGAGATTTTCTGATAGACATTCCATGTAGTAGTTGAGGCAATTCAATTTTGTTTCTGAAGGAACACGGCTGGACAGGATGTCGAGAAAGAAAGTCACGAACAGCAGTCATGATACTTTTATTGGAAGTAGAATAGTGAGGGTTGGAAGGATGAGACTGAAATTGTTCAGCCCATTGAGTAGCCAGAATGTTAGAGATCTACCGGAGTATAGACGATTCCATGTGGAGTATTCAGAGCCAAAATCTTAGGGCCCGGACGGGAAGGACATAGGATCCATGGATTTCTTTTCGCTGCGGCATTCCTAATTTTCAGGAGAAAAACGCGTTCCAGACATGTTCGGATTTGTTGCTTCAAAATGGCCAAGTGTCTGTTATACTCCATCTTGTGACTGGGGTCCCTACTACGCTGTCAAAGAGTGCGAGCACGGCGTTTGGCTTGCACAAGTCTGAGCCGGTCAGAGAAAGTGCAGGCTGAACCGTTTGGGCGCCCCGCTGAACAGTGCTGCAGCTGCTGTATGCCTATTTCAAGGTAAGGTATTTGTAAAAGTGAACACATCGGACTCGAGTTCAAGCTGCGAAATATCAGCAAAGTGGGAAGTAGAGGGTAGAGAGGCATTAAGGTGTTCTTTGTGTGCAGTTCAGTCAGTGGTCACAACAGGAATCGTTGGCGGATGCACACGAGGAACGGAAGCATATATAACCATTAGAACAGGAATGTGGTCAGATGACAAATCACATATGGTATATATGAAGAACGAAATCGACTGCAGGTCAGGAATAAGATTATCAAGTATGTCATCAGAACCATCGAAATGGAATGGGGGTGTATCCGGAGAAATAATCTGCTATTTACAGCGTTCGGAGTGATGAAGAAAGGTCGCTCCAGCGGGATTGTTCGTTCGAGCATGCAATTCTTTGCGTTTGCCGTTGAAATCTCCACCGAGCAGAAACTTCCCCAAGTGAGTTACAACATCCAGGTCGTGGAGAAAATCGATACGCTTAGTAGTAGGCGGAGGATAAACTGACCCAATGTTGGCCTCCGCACACGGCATCTGGAGTTTCACAGCAGTATAATAGACGGACTTTAGTGTAGCAGGATTTGGAACACAAACATGAGGAATATAGGATTGATGCAGGTCGCGTCAATGGACTGAGTGGAATGAGAATGACGATAATATGTATTATTAGGTATGCTGCCAGTCTGACGCGAATGTGTTTCTGGCACTAAGGCAATGTCAATAGCTTCGATGTGAAGAAACGTTCGAAGCTCTTGCAACTTGTTTGGAAGGCTACGAGCTTTCCATGTCAGAAGACCTAATGAACGATTCGAATGGTTACTCGCCATTGTGTGTGCTAAATAAGAGAGCAAAAACCTTCAAGTAGTAGAATGCCTTTAGTAAGAACATCCGGAGGCTGCTGGATCTTGATGAAAGTATCCAGCAAAGTAGCAAAATTGATGGTTTTCAGGAAAGTAACGAAGTCTCGAAGGTACGAAAATTCCGAAGCGTGGGCATCCCTTACTGGAGAAGCAGGAGCAAAACTGGTAGTTGGGGACTTGCTAGCCGGAAAATTGGCAGTTGTGAGGAGACAGACAGGGGGTTTGGTAGTAGGTTGTTGACGCTGCGGAAAGTTGGAAACTGCTGAGACATAGGAAAGAAGTCGTGGACACTGTTTATAGTTGGCAGTATGAGCACCCTGACAGAGGACAGGTACCAGGAAGGTGAGGATCTTTGCAGCAGTCTGCTGTGGCGTGATGTCCGGCGCATTTGACGCAGCATGGTTCAGTGCACCATTATGCGACGTGTGACCAAAACATTGGCTGCGGTAGCACTGCGTAAGACCTCCACGTCAAATATAATCTTCAACATTGACTTTCAAATGAATAAGATAATTAGGAGAATTTATTTTTAAGTTGTTTTCTCACTGTTGCATCTCGATGAGGCCGGAACGAGGATTACTATGGTGTTGTAGATTGGAGTATCGTCAGCGAACATGGCGGTGTTGCATCTGGCGTCCACGGGAAAGTCGTTTGTGAATAGAATACACGAGCGGGGACATGATTGCCTCTTGTGACACGCCAGCCTACATAGCTCGCTCATACAAGGAGGAGTGGTGCACCTGAATGTAGAAGTGCCGGTTCCTTAAGAAGCAGTGTAGTATGACCAGCTAATTTTAAAGTCCTGAAAATTTCCGGCGCAGTTTATAAATATGGTCATCGAGCTAGTATCGGTCGAATGAAGCTTCTGCGCTCAAAATTGGTGCCAATGTTGAAGCCCCATTGCTGAGCTCTTCGGCGATGTCTTCAACAAGCCTCAAGAGCTCTAAATCAGTTTAACGTTCTTTTCTAAAATCAAACTGTGCTGAGGAGATCTCATGCGTCTCTGAACTTTTTTCTTTTTGAGCCCAAAGAGCAAAAATCGTTGGAACAATTACCCAGTGTTCAAAAGGAGACTAATGGGTTGGTATATTTGAGGGTACCTAGTGATCTTGCATGGCTTTGGTAGCTTAATGATTTTGGCTTGCTTTCTAATGGTGGTGAAGTAATTGTATTTTAATCAGGCATTGAAAGTCTTTGTAATTTGCAATTGGGCTCTTCTAGGGATGCTTTTTGAGTTCCTCATTCTTCACCCTATCCGGGTATGCCCAGCGTTCTAATGAGTTTGAAATCTTCTGAGTCGTGATGTGTGTAAGTGGTTACTCTTGCTTCTGCGCCACCTAAGCTTGTATCCAATTCTGTACATTTTGTTGTAGCGCCATGTTGGTAGGTTTGTTCTCCGAGAATCCCTTTTCGTGATATTCTTCGAAGACCTCGGCTTTCTCTGGAGAGAGGAGTGCAGGCCGAGTTGAGTCTGGAGCGCTTCAGTGGCAGAGTTAACACTCGATGAGGTCTTAAATGCCCTTAGCAGTTTCCACAAAGAATTATCCGAGTGGGTGATACACAGCATCTTGTATTCCCACTGTTCAATTTTGTTTAAATTAACTGGACGTCGAATGATATTGCATAGCCATTTTGCTAGCACGTTGTACGCGGACGAGACATGGCGCTGCAGAACTCGAAATGCAAAGGAATATGGTCGGAGTCCAAGCTATGATACGCATTAAAAGTTTGTGAAATAGCCGCATTTTTGTAATAAGAAGTGCAAAATCTCAGAATCAAAATGACCTGATTGATGCACAAAAAGTAGGGTCAAGGTCGGGTGTACGTCCACATTCAATAATAAGTTTTGACAGGAGATTTCCGGCCGCGTTTGCTTAGTGTGACTACCACCATGGGTGCCAAGCGTTGAAATCTCCTGCAGTTACTACATGCTCCCTTAAATCGACGATTTTTTGAGATCTGTTAAGAAAAAGGGCGAGCTGGGGTGCGCCTAAAACGCTGCCAACACTACAATTTTGTTGTTTAATTGTGGTTTTAGGGCCGTGCTTACATTAAGGAAGTGTTACAGTAGCATGAGAAACAGTTTTTTTTAATAAAATGTCTGTGTTTCCCTCCTGTCTGCCAATCCTGTTGGTCCGAAGAATGTGCACTCATTGAGTTTAAAAGTTAACTATGATTTTAATTTTGTTTCCTAATGAATGGAACTTCAACTTTGTTGCGTCTCAGGTAGTTTTCAAGTTGGTGCTGCTCCCTGTAGGTGCCTTCGGCATTCCAAAGCAGAGGTGGTGTTAAAAATATACCTCCACTTGTGACCATTTAATTCTAAACAGAAGTACGAGACATACGATTGCTTCTATTTTATGCTCCTGCAACTCCTGAATTTCACTAAAACGGGTTGAATTTTTGGCAGGAGAGGTGGTACATTAAATTACTTGAAGAGGTAGCAAAGGTACGAAATGCGTTCTAGATCAGTTGAGGACCCCTGGGAGGAGGGGAACTAGTGGGTTGCGGCTCAGTCGCAACTTCCGCTTTGGCTGCCACTGAAAATGACGTGCGCACCGGCGCCGGGTGGAAGATGGGGGAGGGCCTCAATGTAGCACTTGAGATTACTGTGACCATTGCAGCCAGTTGGCGGTGGTAGCGTTCATTTGCCATCATTTCACACCCTCTCTAGCTGGGTGGATGTTCATTGCCGCAGTTTGCGCACTGAGGTATTGTGTCATTCTTTGCTCTCTTTGGACAGTAAGCCAGGGGGGTGGAGCCCACTGCAGAGAACGCACCGGGAGGTAAGATTACAAACTTTGAAAGCATGACCCAGTTGCTGAAAGTTGTAGCACAGAGTAATATTATTATTTGTTTTTAAAACCTCCACTGTGACCATTATGTTATAGATGACCCGCTCGTTAATCAAGTTTTGGTTTTGGGTAGTGCGGGAAAGCGCTACCTGAAAGTTTATCAGGTGCCGCTCTCGTGGTTTCAGCTGGCGCTCCTGCGCTCCGGTCTAACCTTTGTTTTCCAGGACTTCCTCCTTGAGATTCATCTCGTCGAGCTCCACTGGAAGCTGGTTCACCTTTTAGCGCAAGACTTAGTCACTTCACGGCGCGAAGCTGTAGTGCTGAATGTCTGCTGTGGCAAGTCTCTTTATAGTTGGCTCGGCTCCAGATTTTTTTTCAGGAACAGTTTGATGCATTCTCTTGTTACCTGCAGTTTGAGGCCATTGGCCGGCAGTCTGCTCAGAAGCATCACGAGGAGTTTTTACATTCGACTGCTATCTGGGATAATACTTCTGGGAGGATTTTGGTTTTCGGGATTTGTCGGTATGTATTGGCTAGCAGTTGTTAGGGTGGTGGCTGTGACGGAGTTGGAAGGGACTGGATTCCTGGCGGCCGTTGTTCTGTTTGCCGAGGTCTGCGCCGAGGCAGCCCCTCGGGGTGCAGTCAGACGTTGCCTTGAAGAGGGCGCTTCAGCAGTGGCTACCTTCCTTCGGAATCCTGGGGCGGTGCCTCCGGTACGCCGGTTGGCGTCGCTGGGCTGCTGCGGCTCTTAGGTCGCGTTCTCATCCTACGCTGGTGTGAGGGCGGCGAATTTGTTACTTGTGGCAGAGGTGGATAGAGTGTCATTTCGTGTCTTCTTTTCACTTGGGAGGGATGCTGCTTTTCCGAGTCGCTGTCGCTGAACAGACCCGAGCTGCGGTGGAGTCATCGTTTCCGGCGGCCACCAATGCGCCATCCGTCTTCCATCGCAACTAACTAGCGTTTTTTAAGGGTGTGCTTTTAATGACAGTAAGCTAAGTGAAAAGCAATACCTGTGAAATGTGGTGTTCCCCAGGTGAGATCCTGGACCATGTCTCTTTAATATCCGATTTCACCCTCCATGTCCCGAACTCTTTTGGAGATGGCATCATATTGTGCCTCCCCCTTGGCGTCTAAGTCTTCCTCTGTTTCCGTCACATCAGCTGCCTGTGTGGCCAATGATTGCCCGTCGGGCTGGATTAGTGGAGAGATGTCTCCGGTCCCGCGGCTATATTAGTAGGTTAGTAGGCGGCCGGTTGGTTTCGTCGTTTACTTCTCCGCTGAGAGCAGTTGGAGCCGTAGCTCCCACCACTGCCGAGTCGGTCACTATATTTCAATTGGTGTTAAGGGGGTTGGCCTCTGCAGCGCTGCGCTCGGGAGCATTGAATGCCGGAAGCCATAGAGGCTCACGGGTAGTATCTAGGCGTGGGTTGCGTCCTGTTGGGAGCAGCAAGGGCACAAGCCTGTGCGTTCCACGCTTTGTATTGAACGTGTTTCCATGTTTTTAAAGTTGTTATGTCACGTACATTTACTGCACGATAGTTTATGTATGTTAAAATTACAATGTATACTACATATATATATATATATATATATATATATATATATATATATATCTAATTATATTTACTCTTATTTTTACAAATCACACAAAATACATGCTGAAAGTTTTTTTTATATCTACAGTATAAGGCCTACGCTACCTCAATACACTCCTTTTAATCGTTTGGTGACTATCACTAGTCCATCGCGCACTGGGCAATGAGCCGTGGCGCGAATGCTCTGAAATTAGGAAGTTCTATGCTAACGAGAACCGGAGCGCACCATACAGAGATGTTGCTTCGTCATCAAAAAAAGCCTCTTCTCAGAGTGAAAGGTCAATTATATGTACGTGCAAGTTCTGTTAGACAGTGTGCCTCCGTTATATATGAGCGAGAAGTGCCGCCTCCTTCATGGCACCTTTGGAGAACATGTTCGGCTACTGCTGATCTATCTCTGTTCCCCAATCTGCGATGTAGTGTGTGCTCCTTTAATCTTGTACTTATGCTTCGTTTAGTTGTGCCTACGTAGACTTACGACATATGTACGGTATCCTGCATAGACCCACCAAATTAAGGGGTGGCCGTTTATCCTTCGCAGATCTTAAATAATCTTTTCATTTTTCGAATGGGTATAAATGTCTTGAAGTTATGCTTGGACAGGGGCTTAACTATACTCTCTGTGATTTTGTGAAGTTTGTTTTCACCATCTCGAAGTTCCTGGATGTTGTGGATAATAACCTTCTACTCTTCCTTCTTGGCTTATCTAGGACGTTCAAGCTTGGTCCTTTCTACATTTCCTTCCTTCCCTTGTTTATTCTAGAATGTGGATGTCTCGGCATGAGTAGCTAATAGCATCACAGGTATTGGTAGCCATTGCAGCTGGACACATATATTCTAATGAAATGTTCCTATCTCGCGCCTAGTTTAAAACTATTGACTCTCTGGGATAGCTTATATTAGAAGATTTGTGTTGGTTTTGAATAAAGCATTACTGCTTTATATGTATTCAATATATTATGCTCTCAGCTGCTAACCTACACCCATCCCGAATTTAGCATTTCATTCGTGGCACCAGTAATTACTTTTACATTCGGGCAGATGGTATCTAAGCCACTCTATTTCGAGTAATTATTACATCCCTGAGACACTTACATGCCATACTTCTTTGAACTCGCCAGTCGTTTTAGTATCAACTTATTTACATGGACTATTCTGCTATACTGATACTGATATTAATACCTAAGTTCGCAGTTTCTTTCACCGTACCAAGTCGCACGCTCCCATAAACTTCATTCGTTTAGAAGTGACCTTGCGGACCAAATGGCTGTCATTTACCAGGCTCTGAAATATATTCAGTTTTTCCCATCGCTTAATCTGTCGTCTGCAACGACAGTCTCAGCACCTGTACAATTTATTTCTGAGTTATGGAGTACACGTCTGCTTGCTAATACTGTGATGTTTCTGCTACACTGGTTGCTGCAGCAGCATTATTTAATTGTACTGTGTAGGAGGCAGTATTGTGGGCAATAACCGGATTAGAAACAGCCAATAGGGTTGCAATGCAAACCGTAAGGAGAGTCATCTTGAGGTTTATTTAGTCGCAACTCAAGATATTCAGCCTTGAGTTAATCATCTACTCTCTACCCAAAGGCAGTATAAACGGTAACAAAGTAATCGAAATAAAGGACACTGTACGCTCTTTGCCGACTTCAAATATGAAAGTGTCACCTGACACAGTGACATCTACAAAATAGAAGTCCTACTACTACTACCACCACCACCACCACCAACACCACTACCACAACCACCACGACCACCGCCACCGCCACTGCCACTCCTCCTCCTACTGCTACTGCTACTGCTTGCTCTTGATTCTGCTCTTGCTTCTGCTGCTACTACCGCCACCGCCGCCTCCACCGCCACCCACACCCCACCCCCACCCCCACCGCCACCACCTACGCTACCACTACCGCCACCGCTACTAATATCACCACCACCACCTCTTACCTTCTAGAAGATGTTTTAATTCTTAATTTTAATTTGTTAACCTTGTGTTTTATTTCACGTTATCCAAGTGCGCTTATCACTATCATTAGTTAAAATAGCAGAAAGCTAGCGGGGGGACTAGTGGGCCTTAATGGGAAAGATATGGAATTCAAGGAGGAGGGAGACCATAGCGAGAGAGTAGGGCTAGGGCTAAGACATATACATGGGAGAGATAGGGAATTCAAGGAGCCATGCAAGGAGGAGGAGGGAACTTCACGTAGACTCAGAGTATTAGGTATATTTTTTCAGTCCCTTATGGTCTTTACCATGCTCATTTGCATTGTTTTGCAGTTATTTTTATGTTTTTTTTTCTAGAGTTTTACGTGTTTAACGATTTTTTTGTAGTGTGAAGTTTTATCTGAAGACTTGTTTTTATTATTTTGCAGTGTTTTACTCTGGATTTTGAGTGTGTTCAGAACATTTATAAGTCCTTTGTAGCATTTTGAATGCTAGTACATCTGCTCGAATGTTTTTAATAAACTACATGTCATTTGAAGGCTGTTTAGGACTCTAAGGCAGCAAGTTTCAGGGCTCTCGTCTGAAAGTTTTCGGCTGTTTCCAGCTGATTTGACGCCCTTTTGTGGATATTTAGCGCTCAAAAGCTAGTGCTTTATTCTTTTGCGGACATCTTTGCTAACGTTTACAGTGTTTTCTATTGACTTTTGACGCCTTCATAAGACTTTTACTATGTCTCAGGACTTTTTTTTGAGCATTTGTTGTGTTTTCAATTGCATTTTGCCCTTTATAAATATTTTAGGACTTTTGGAACCTTCAAAGTGTTTTTTTCATGCAGTTTTCGGGATTTGTAAGATTATTTTACTGTTGCAGCAGTTGTTTAAATGCTTTTTAATTGCATTCCATTTACTTTCAACAGTTGTGTTTGTTAAAACCTTACATAGTGTTTAAAAACAAGCTGAGACACAGGGCAAAAATGACTTTGAAAGGATCCTGTACAAACTCTGCAGCAATGCTATTTTTTTTTTTTTTTGGTAGTGTTTAACGCCCGCTTTAACTACTAATGGCACCGCAGGCGGTTGCAGCAATGCTATGTTTAGAAAAACTATGGAGAATATACGAAACCGTATGGATATACGCCCTGTGGCAAACGAGAAAACATTAGAAAAGCTGATTTCTAAGCCTACATTCTATGACAGAAGTATATATGGACCTGACCTAGCAGCTGTTCATATGGCCTCACGAGAGATTATATTCAACAAGCGAATATACATCGGAATGAGTGTGCTGGATATCTCTAAAACCCTCATCTACACATAACAATGTGATGTGCTATTGCCGTATTATGGGACTGAAACCCTGAAGCTTATGAACATGTATACGGACATCTTCATTCATCGAGTTACAACAGCTAACATATGCCAGGACAAAATGCAATCTCTTGAACATTTAGATACATCCGATTAACTGCAAGTCACATGTGCCACTCCACAAGGAACAAAAAATTGTTGGGAAAGTTTAAAAATGAAGCTAACGGAAAAAATCATCCAAAGTTTGTCGGACTGAAACTTGAGATGTGTGCTCTTGATATTGATGTAGGAATGATCAAAAGGATTAAATGTATAAATCGAAGCGATATTAAGCAGTACATAATAAGCGATAGTTAGGCAGATTGTCTTAAAAACAGCGAGATAAAAAGAACTCCTATGCATTTGATCATGTCAGAACAGCATAAGGTTTTGTCTGTAAAAGTTAACAAAAACACTCAATCGCCCCATGATGATAAAAGAGTGATTACTGCTGATGGAATACCAACCTCTGCTTATGGTCACTACAAAGTTGTGAACGAATCATGAGAGAATACAACTGCATTGCTCATCATCTGTAACGTAGTAAGAACATTGAAGTTTACACTGCTTACGGTCCCATGCACCTAATAAAAGACACATAAAGATAGAAGGATA
Organism: Hymenopus coronatus; assembly: GCA_030762935.1. NCBI lineage: Eukaryota > Metazoa > Arthropoda > Insecta > Mantodea > Hymenopodidae > Hymenopus > Hymenopus coronatus. The sequence goes on along the minus strand of CM060900.1, from coordinate 279,678,917 downwards.
CAAATGAGGGTCGGCGGGAACTCTAGCATTAGAATAAATTTCTAATGCCAGTCTCAAGCCCAGATAAAAGAGGAGAGACGCCTAACCTCACATGCTAGATATTTTATAAAAAACTAAAAGCTAAAAATACTAACAATGAGTCAGAAAATATGCTAAACGCTTAAACAGAAACAACAAGTGTCAATTATATTATTCTAGAGAAAAAACACATTGAATAAAAGACTGAAAAAAAAAAGACAGCAAAAGACGAATAAAACACCAGGAATCATAATGTTCACTAAACTGTTAACACATCAATAACAAAGGCTTAGGTCGTTCTTCTAGTGACAGTCTAGGAAGAGAGACATCATACAAAAAGACAAATACAAAAAAAGAAAAGTGGACACATGAAAAACTAGGTTATGGTAGATTTACAATATAAGGAAGACTATAAACCATACAACCATATCCCCTCGCTTCACAAGTTATCATCTGGACATGTAGTAGTGTATAAAAGGATATATAATATGACTCTTAAAGGACCGCAAAAAACTAACAGAATACAGAAATGATCATAAAGGGTGCAAACTGTGGAAAAATATGGCAAACCGATAAAATACTAGATAGTGTATAAAAGCGATCAGATCACCCTGGAACATATTAAAATTCTAAAAACTTAGTAAATTAAGTGGAAAATGACTGAAACGCTGAAAAGCAAACAATGCATAAAATTGTAGTAGAAACCACATAAACTACATCAATTACTATCAAACATTAAAAAAGGCTACAAACTGTAATGAAAATGGCACTGCCTGAAATAAGGTTAAAGTGTTCCTAAACGAACTAAAATGTCGTCTGTACACCCTGGCCGTTGTCAAAAGCTTATTAAAATGCTTTCAAAAACACCTTCAAAGTGAGTTGAAATACCTATTGTCTAAAGGGTTTAACACTACCCAATAGTTCTGAATACGTTAAAAGTCGTAAATGATCTGTAAAGAGCGTGAAAGCACTACAAAATTCTGCTAAATAGACTCAAAATTTGCTAAAATGACTTTAAACGTGTTCAAACAATAGAAAACACTGCAAAATACTATAACATACTATCAAAACGCCTGAAAAGGGCTAAAATGCCTGTTTTAAGAGTCCTATATACCAACAAAACGATTCGAGATTTGTGGATAAGAGCTAAAATATCTTATCAATAACCTGACCTACAGTCCTAAATACCCTCCCCAAATGGTATGGAATGACATTAAAAACATACTAAACAACAGTGTCACCGCTACAAATCACCATTAAAATCCTGTAAAATGTATGTGAAAGCACTACAAGCACTGAAAGATAGTCTAAAACCGAAAAAAAAAAATGCTTGTAAAAGTGCTAAAAAACATTAGAAAAAACTGCAAAATAATGTAAAATACGATCAAAAATCCATTACAAAACGCCAAAAATACCTGTTTTAAGATCCCGAATACCTTCAAAATGGCTCAAAGGGTGTGGAAAAAAGAGCTAAAATGCTTGATCAATACCTTACAACTAGCTGTCCTAGAGTCCTAAACATCCTCCAAATGACATGGAATGCTATTAAAAAGCATACTAAACAACTGCGGCAGCACTAAAATCATTTTACAAATCCTTAAAAATGCATGAGAAAACACTACAATAGCTGAAAAATAACAATAAGTCCTGTATTACGACCTTCGGTTAATAGCCGGAGTTTGTTAACTCTCAATTGTCGCTACCTGTTGGTTAAATTCAGTGGCTCGTATTACGGCCAGAATTTGCCTGTCGGTTTGGTATCCTGTGGTTTATGATGCCATGAGAGCAGTTGGTAACATTTTCCCACTAAAATATCACCTGTGTTTGCATCGCTATCTTGCGATAAACTGTATAGTTCGCGGTTATAAACAAGCCTCGACAAAAACAACAAGAACAACTGTATAACCACAACTAAATTTAGAAGACAGATTGTTTATTAGACACCAATTAATCTCAAGGAATAAGCCTAGTAGTTTATTTGTATTTTAGTAATATATAGTACATATTAGGGTTTAGCTTAGGGTATACTTATTGTTAGTGTGTTTAAATTATAGATATTTTTTGGATATAGGTTAGACTTCTTCGTAATCAGCTGTTAGGTTAGCGTGTTTTTTTTTATTTGTTTGGGTTTAGTAAGATTTATTTAAAAATGGATGAGATAAAGAAGCAGCGCTATGCAAACTATTCGAAATAGGAAAACTTATAGCTTTTAGAACTCATTCAGGAGCATAAGTGGAAAATAAAGCCACAGGAGTGGCCACATGGAAGCAGAAGGTAGGTTTGCATTGTACTTCTGCTTTGATTCAACCTTTCATATTTGTTTATATTAACTTTGCGATGTATAAATACTAATTCTGTAATTATACCATTTTAGGAGAGAGCTTGGGGGCAAATTACCAGGCAATTTAATGCTCAGACCGCGAATTACCGAATCACTGCCCAGATTCGAGAGAAGTATGACTCTCTAAAGAAAATAACTCGGCAGGAAAATGCCAAAAGGAAGAAAAATCTGAATGGGACGGAAGAAGGAAAGCCACCATCTCCAAAGCCATCACCAACTGACGAGGTTTTAAATTCATTAATGGGCAGCTCAGCCAATGGGATGAAATCTGTGACAGATTGTGATCTTCTTGGTAAGAATTACAGCAGTTTTCTATCTTCTAGCTGTCAAAGTAAACATGAGATTATCTTGTACTAATGTGTAATCGTATTGTAGATGATGCACTTCAGTTAGTGAGCCTGCTGAAGTAGAGCTGCATACCTAAACTTCAGAAGGTAAGAGATCTGAAGCAGTACATATATACCAAGCTAACAGTGACAAGCATGTGATCCAATAGTTATAGTGTATTTAGTAGGTTCACAAACTTCAGAAGGTAAGAGATCTGAAGCAGTACATATGAGGAGGTGACGCGCAAACACGAACATGTCCAAAATTTAAAAAAAATGAGTTACGATATGGAATGGTAATTAGAGGATAAGCGGAATGTATATACATTACGCTATTGAAGCAAACCCGAATATATTCCGTTATACAAGCCTGTGAAAATGGGTGGTTCAAAGCAAACGCGAACATGTCCACGTATAAATTTCCTGCAAAGAAGAACTAGTCCATACAACCAATAGGAGGCTGTGGTTTAAGTCACATGATTTGCCTTCCATTCCCGCGCAGAGCAGCTGGTATGATTATTGTCGCGCTTCTGTGTTCTCGTGTAGTATTGTATTCTAATTATGTAGTAACTGCAATTATTGGGCCAGCTTTTTAGTTAGCGCGTAAAATGGATGAAGAACGTGTACTTGTGAAGACTGCAAACCAGGGTAGCAGAAAGAGGAAGAGGAATGAATCGCAACGTGAAAAGGATAAAGCGAAACGGTATGTTGCACCAAAAGGTTTTCATTCTTTTCATGCATGTTCACACCAAAATAAACAGTTCTCTTGTCGGGAAATACACCCACGAGATGCACTGCACCTGAGACAATTAATTTATAAAGTTCATGATAAAGCAGCTCAAGAAATGATGGTTGCACGGATGATGTCGCTGAAAAATATTCAAAGAAAGCAACCTCGAAACAATGAAGGCGAAAGTAAACCTCGCAAATTCAATGTTAACTACGCTCTTTTCGCACAAAATGGAAACATAGTATACCCAGTGTGCAAGAAATGTTTCATGCATATTACCCTAATGAAATCTACTCGGCTGAATAGTATAGCAAACAAGATAAAAGAAGGAAAAGCAATAAAGGAATATAGAGGTGGAGATCGCGTCAGTCATAAAACAGCGGACAAGAAGAAAAGTGTTAGACAATTTATAGGCAATCTGCATCGTACTGAAAGTCATTACAACCGACAAAAATCACAGCGGCTGTATCTGCACAGCGAATTAAGTATAATGAAACTAAGTGCGCTGTACAACAGATCTGTGGCTAATGACAACAAAGTGTCTACATCTATGTTCCGTAAAATATTCGTGAATGAATATAACATTGGATTTAGAAGTCCTGCTTCAGATATCTGCAGTTTCTGCGCAAGAATTGACGAGCAAATGAAGGTGGCTTCAAAAAAGGAAAAGATACAGCTTATCACACAGAAAAGGGTCCACAAAAAAGGGGCAAATGCCTTCTATGAACTTTTACGAGAACAGAATGAACAGGCAGTGGCTTTCTGTTTTGATTTGCAACAGGTCCAGCCTCTGCCAAAGAGTCCTGTACAAGAAGCATTTTACTCCAGGCAGGTAAGTTTTTACAGTTTGTGCATTGTCAGTGTGAAATCAGTAAACCCTGTATTTTACACGTGGACGGAAGATTTGGCAGGCCGTGGTGCAGCGGAAGTCGCTTCAGCCTTATTGCATTTTTTAAAATCTGTCGATTTTAAAGATAAAACTGTACTAAAACTTTTCTGTGACGGGTGTGGAGCTCAAAACAAGAACAATATCGTGCTTCACACACTCATGTATTTTATTGGAATACATGATGGCCCGGTTGAACAAATACACCTCATTTTTCGAGGACCAGTTTCTTACCTGCTGACCGCGTTTTCGGTAGAGTGGAGAAACTTCTACGAATAAAGCCAACAGTTGTAACAAAAGAAGAATATATTGAGGTCTATCAGTCAGTGGGTGAAGTAAGAAACCTTGGTGAAGATTGGAGAGTGATGGACATGAAATCACTATCTAAAGGCCTACGAAATTTAGATTACATCAGTGAAATGAAACAAATTTTCATTAAAAAATATCAAGCTATGGAAAACATTCATATTGATGCGGATGCAACTGCATTCTACAAGACCCAGCAAGAGCTACCAGAGCGGAAATCTCTTCTGAAACGCGGATGGACCATGAAGAAACTCTTCTGCCAACCAATACCTGAAATACCCCTCAGTCATCCAATCCCAGATGCTAAGAAGAAAGATGTTGATGGTTTATTGAAAACTATTTTTGGAGCAGACCGGAGAAATCACCAAGATTTAAGATGGTATGCATCCATCACTGACTCTATTCCCACATCGTACAACACAGAGGCAGATGAAATTTCTTGTGACTGTTTAGAAGATGATTGTGGTTTGTTTGTTTAAGTGTGTGAGCTTAAGAACCTTTCTAATGATAAGCAATGTCATTGTTATCATTTCATTTAGGTCATGATGCTTTAATTTATGTAATTAAATGATTCTAAAAAAAGCAAAATATCACAACTTTGTTAAAATGTCCAAACAAAGCCAAAGGTACCAAAGTGAGTTTATATATTTTTTAATGATATGATATATTAAAATGTTATAGACACGTAATCTGATATACTATAAGACGCATTACTTAATAACATGCAAGCCATTAAGAAACAACAAGATATTTGACTTTTGAAATTCATTCAAAGGCGAACATGCCAAAATGGATCATGCAAACGAGAACATGTCCATATTTAAATTTACTTTTTAAAGGAAAATGTTCAGTTTAGATTTATTTCACACACATTAATTGTTTTTTGTATACAAAATAAAGGCGTTGGCCTATCAATATGTTGTTTCCAATAATATGTATAGTTAAGATACGTTTTATGTCAATTGTGAAAAACTGTATTTAATGGACATGTTCGCCTTTGCGTGTCACCTCCTCATATATACCAAGCTATCAGTGGCAAGCATGTGGTCCATTTTGTGGGTACACAAAGAAAAGCTTGAGCAATATTTTCCCCTGCCTGCTTGTGATCTAAAGACAGGAAGCCATAAGCAAAAATCAAAGTCATTCAGCTTCACCTTACTAGATTTTGAGCTTTGGTCCATGGCATGAAAATCGAGCACTAGCTGTAAATTCATTGTTGTAAAATGTTCAATTTTTAGGCTCTTATATAAATATGCAACCCAGATTTTATATCTGGACAAAATTATGATTCTTGAACATAGGCTTTCTATATGGATTTTGGGTTTTTGGAGTGCATGTGTTCTATACTAATATTCCTTAACACTGCCTAGGCACAGAATTTATCTTTAATTCAGAAGACGTATACAAGCAATATCAAATCAAATTACATTTCAAAGTGTCATGGAGTAAATACCAAAGTACAAATTTTATTTGCAAATAGGAATGATCTTATTTTGATTGTTACTGAAAATGCAGAATATATTTAAGAATAATGCAGATAAAATGTGAATGCGTACATCACTACATATATAAAAGTACTATGGAAAATAACTGATGTATTGACTGTGTGTAATGTAGTTGCCAGCACTTTAAGGGGGAAAGGATAAAGAAAGAAATAGTTTATGTAGGAAATATGCACATAAGTTTACCTTATCACATTACTAAATGAAAATGAGGGAATGTTTGAATATTATAATAAAACAGTTATGTTGAGAACATTCTTAGCAGTACTTTGTCAGGAAGTGTTAGAAAAACAGCAGATACCATATTTACTTGTATATGGTTACATAAAGTCTATGGTCATACTTGATGCCTATATTCATTGTTTTTTAATCTTGCTGAATGTGAGATGTGTAATGTTTTGTCTGCTATAGTTGGAGAAAAATGTAACTTGTATTAATAAACAATTTTGTAATTTACAGATCTTGACTGGGGTGACTTCTCAGTTAAAATGCTGAACATACCTAGAAGTGATGCTTTACAGACTACAGGCAGTGCAGGTAAGCACTCTTTCAGAAGAATGTTTGACTGATCCTAACATAACCAGCTATCAACATTGAGCTTTCTTTAAATGTGTTAGATTTAACATACACTCATCTTAAAGTTTCTATCATCCAGGAGTGTAGTCAAATATGTTCTTCTTAGGGCCAATTACGCCAGCATTTAAGACGAATAGTGAATGTTTAAGTGGATAAGTGATGTGATGTTGAAAATGAGTCGGAATAGTAACACTCACCTTGTCTCAAACTTCTGAGTTATTTAATTTGGATAAGTGATAATTACATGTAGCATTATTTTCCTTATCATAAGAAGGAACACTGATTAAAAGAAAAAAAAACAGATTACATTTTTGGTACTAAACATCACACACTTTTTAAATGCACTAGATATACTACTTGTATATCTGCTAAACATTGAATCCTATTATCGGTTGTCATCCATGATGAAATCCATATTTACTGAAGAAACCTAAGGCATTGTCATATTAAATTTGGTGTCAAATATCTTATTTAATGTTCCTTTTTAAAGCTAAATTTAATTGGTCGTTTACTATTTAGCTAAAAGTATTTTTAAAATACTACAGCACTTTCTTTATTGAACTTGAAAAATGCAGTACGAATGCGTTCATGTGGTGCCAAAATGAACATGTACAAAACTCAAGGTTTGGTAGTAACATATCCAGTTTGATAAAATGCTACAACTGAATAAAATAACAATAATTTGTTACTTCACTGTTACTAGCTTCATTTTTACATATTATATGCTACAATAAATCTTCAGTATCACATCTGGTAATGTTCAAACTAATTTAACTGCCAAAGACCAAGGGTTTTGTCTGGTGTCCAGTTTTTTAAAATAATGAGCAAATCTTAATATATATGTATATATATACATATATTGAAGCTGTTAAGGTAAACTTAATGAAACAATAAGTTATAAAACTTTTATTGAAACTGCACATTATTTACTTCTGTGAAAAGTGTGGACAGTGATCATCACCATTGCCACATGTAGTCATGCTTTATAACTTAAGTATCTGATTTTGTCCTTTGTCTAACACTTAGATCTGATTACTTAAAGGAATGGAATGTTAAGAAGTTATTAAATGTGTTACTACTTCAGTTTATTTCCAATACTGTTAGTAACGTTTTTTTTATAAAACATATTTCATGAAGCCTATCACACAGACTGCCCAAGGTGTACAGTTTCCTTCTTTCCTACACCAGAAACAAATGAATGCTATGTGTGCACTAATATGTACTCGTATTATGTCTTAAATCAGTTCAACCTTCTAAACACTACCATTAATTGCAAACAGCAGATAATTACATTTCATAATAACCCACAAATTAGAGTTGCACTATATGGCAAATGGTTTTGTACATAGGACAAATTTGAGTAAATGTAACAGCTGCATGTATACTATCTGAAACTAGAAAGTACAAAAACCAAGGTATTGTTCTTTTGTTATGTAATTGTGCATTTTCTATTGTTCACAGAAAGAAAACGATGGCTAAATGCATCATCCTCAATGTCCAGTAAAAACGTTCTGTCTTGGGCAAAGGAGAGGAAGGAAGTTGCTGTACTTCAACAGTTGCTCCAAAAGGAGTTCTACAATAGACAGAAAAGGGAGCAGGAATGACATGAAGCTGAAATGGAGGAGTAGGAACTTCACGAGACCAAAATTAAAATAGAACAAAAACGCATTTTGTTAGATTTGAAAATAAAGTTGTCAAAAAAAGCAAATTGACCAATAAAAAAAAAAGGCATGTTTTTGGTCAAACAAATCTGTGTTTTTATCCATTGTTAACCATTTTATCCTATAATTGACACACTTTTTTTCCAAGTGGAGGAAAATATTCTTTTAATACATTGACCCTAACATGCTGGAGGTAGGAAGGAAGGAATTGCTGCAGAAATGCTACTGCATCTATGCTCTGTAGGTCAAAATGAACAACTACGGTACAATGTGGTCAGGATGGTTGCTATGAGACATGCTTAACCAAGGCCCCTAAATGAACCTAGGTGTAGATTTTGAGAATTTTCTGTGAAATATTGAAAACTATCTCCCTGAGTGATGATTTCTTCCTTTGTTAGTAATTGGTAGCATTGGAAATATAGTTTCCATGAAGGTTCTGATGAGTGTGTAGCTTTGCTGATGGCTGATATGTGATTGTTGCTGCAGCAACAGAGAGCTTGAGGGAGACCAGTCAAGTGGGTCGGTCATTGCTGTCCTCCGGCTCAGATAAATCCATGAGGTGACATTCAATTTCAACCAGATTATGGTGAATAGACGATAACAAGCACCTTGCCAGTGTTTGCTTTAATTCAAAACGAGATAGACTTTTAACACTAAACATATTAAAAGCACAATTTTTTTTTTAATAATAGTCAGCTCATGCCATAAATACCCAAACAAAAGTTTAACATAATCACAATTTTTCCTCATTTATTAGCATAAACCCTGAACAAAGACAAATTGATAGGAAAATAATTTGAAAATGAATGGTTAAAAACTACAATTTTTCTGTAACAATAATTAGCATAAACCCAAAATATGATAAATTGACAGGAAAATAAAATTAAGTCTTTGCTCTCAAGTGGTTAACAACCACACTTCCTCTAACAGCAGTAAAATATATGATATGTAATAATAAAAGTGGGTAGTATTCTTCACATTTGCTTTCTTTCTAATGCTACAAAGATTGCAGCTACATTTATTGCACTCTGTGTGCCTGTAGTCTTTTGTGAAAATATTGTACAAAAGTTCTGCGCACAGCATCACGAACACGATTTGGAACACGTGCTTCTTGGATCTCTGCCAACATTTGTTCCTTTTGCATGTATGTGTGTAGCCGAAGCTGGAATTCTGCGTCAACTGGAGGAACATCACCATCATTTGCTCGTGCTATGTTATGCAGCACAGCAACTACACCTGGTTCACATTAGTGTGAGTCCGCAGCGACAGAACAGGGAACCTTGCTTTTAACACACCATAACATCTTTCCACAACATTTCTTGTACGAATCTGGGATTCATTGAACAGCTCTCCTCTGGTAGCTGTGGAGCCTGCAAAGGAGGAAGGAGATGTGGGCCTACTGCATATGCAGAATCACATAGCACCACACTGTTTCCTAGTTCATTATTTTCCAGCCGATTCCTCAGTCTAGAATGATTAAAGATGGTGAAGTTATGTGCAGACCCATGCCATCGTGCTACAATGTCATGGATCATTAAGTTGGCACCCATCAGTGTCTGGACATTAAAGGAAAAATATCCTTTTCGGTTGCAGAAATGTTCGGCCTCCTCACCACCTGGAGATTTGATTCAAACGTCCTCACATTTTCCCTTGTTTGAAGTAGGACAATGTACCTTGGCCTTAAGGAAGCAATGGCAGCAGTAACTTTGCTGATGACTCGGCCTGCTGTTGCTTTATGCACACCACCAGAATCACCAATTGAGGTGTACGATCCAGCAGTTGCATAGAAGCGCAGAGTCATCAAAAGTTGGTCCATCGCTGGAAGACATGAATTTCTGAAAAGACAAATTCCTTCAATTGTAATGATTGATTCGGGGTAGGTATAATATTCAAAGGAAATATAGATGTATCAAGTTGAATTGATTCAAATTTAATACTAATAATAAGTAAACCTTGAATGCAAAGATAATTTTTGTAACAAATATTAGAAATTTATGTAAAATGTTCTAGTTTTCCTTACTTCTAATGTTTCCAATTAATGTGATCAGTAAGCAAATACATTTATATGAAACCTTATGAAAACTTTGCAAATGTATGAAGACCAAAGTGTTTAAAGATATAGGCACCTCTTTGTTGTTTATATTGGGAATTATGATAATAATAACAATAGCAATAATAATAATGCACAACTTTTATAACTTATAAATCTGGTTATAGTTTAATATTATGGATAAGTCATATTCTCAAATGGATTGTCATAAAGTATGTCACAGAATGTTTACAAGAGAGAAAGTTCAAAAATACAAGGTATATCCAGGAGTAAAAGCAAAATTTTCATAAAAATTGCTGTCCATACCAATAAATAACCAATTTTTTTCAACGCATTTGGCCAGGTATGAAATTACAGTCATTTTCTTTTGAGAAAATAGCTTATGTAAAAACCAGTTATATTAATTTTGGCTATTCAACTTTTCAATCCAAAATGCCACATATTAGTGAAAGTATTATATCTTGGATATGAAAACTGAGAAAATAAATTACTTTATTTAAATCCCACACGTTACACGATGGGCAATCTTTTGCAACACTCCAAATGTATTTATGCACTGAAATTACCGGGTGTGTGCCATGACAAAATTTGCAATCTGTAAGCTTGCATTGAGATAGGTATGTGTAAATTGCTTACTGAATGCAATTCACGAGTTTCTGGCTGTGATAGGTACGGAACCATACGGCGTAGTAGAACAGCACACACTCTAGTGGCTTTCAATATCTGATTTGCGATAGGTATGGAACTTAGACTAATATAATAATTAAATTGTGTGCTATCACACCGAAGTAATTATTGAAGTTAACTACCTCAGAAATCTGTGAAAAGTTTGAAGACATTTGCAAATCATAACCTAAAACATATATTTTTATCCGTTATTGCTTTCAGTTGCCTGCTCCTTGTCATACCTATGTTAATGAAAAGCAATACCGTCATTTTCATCCACAATGAATTTAATGTTTAATAGCAATGATCTCAGGTTCCGCGTGTTTTTTGGCATCTTTATATTATTCACAAAATAATACGCTCGTTTTGAAAAGCTCATGTGATGACTTTTAAAAACCCTTACACAACATCGAGCTCTAACAATCCAACTGCACCATGGGGACACTAGATTTATAATTCCATAACCTCTGCCGTAAAGATCTAATCTAAGGCCCACGTTGGTTTATTTATTTAATTTTCAAAATGTCAAATATGTCACTGTGCTTGCCTAAAGATATTTAATAACTGAAAATTTACCTTTCTGTAGTAAATTCTATTCTATGCCTTATCTCATCTAAAATTTGTGATGTAGCTTTTGACAATCAGTATCGCTGTCGAAATTCCTCCTCGTCCCACACCTCGTAATTATCTTTCCGCACTCTTATTCTCTTTGCTCTTCTTCTGTTGAATAAATACTGTGCCAGCATTTCATCTTCAGAATCACTATGGACATTCAATCGCGGCTGGAAGTACACCATTGTTCTGTGTCAAGTACGAATAAACTCCAAGTTATCTCAGTAACCACTACTCTAGGTGGTGGTCAGTTCACGTCCAAAAATAACTCTCAGTTAGCCGTTAACCAACGATCGTAATACAGACATCCAGACGTAACTCCCAGTTAACTCCTATCCGAAGCCTTAACCGGAGATCGTAATACAGGCCCTAAGACATTCTAAAATGCTTATAAAAGCGTCAAAAATCAATACAAAACATTGTAAAATAATGTAAAATATGAGCAGAAATGTCTGAAAAAGCCTAAAATACTAGCTTTAGAGCCGTAAATACCCACAAAAGGGGTGAAATCAATTGAAAAGAGCTAAAATGTCTGATAAGTACCCTCCCTGAAACTTGCTGACATAGAGACCTAAACAACCTCCAAATGATATAAAATGCCATTCAAGACATTCGAAAGCACAGAAAGCAGAGCAAACACTACAAATTAGTAAAAAAAAAAAATAAATAAAAAAAATAACTGTTAAACAAAACAAAGGACCTTCAAAAGGACGCATCCCATACATTTCCTCCTATTATGAGCTCCTTGAATTTCCTATCTCTACCATGCATGCGCATTAGCCCTAGCCCTGATCTTTCGCAGGGCATTCCCTGTCTTTCCCAAGTATGCGCATTAGCACCTGGTCCAGCTCTCTCCTATATCAACCACTTCAATTTGTTCTAGTTTTCACTATCTATACTTTTTTTTTTAGGTTAAAGTGTGTTACATGTCAATAGCTGTTTATAGGGATGTAATCAATATTTCTGCGTCTTCGTAGTACTTCTCACAACGCTAGCAACTTTGTTTGACACAGGTGCTACAAGGTAATTGTTTTGTGATCATAGATAAAGGTTAAGGATTTTAACACATCACTCAAACCAGAAACGAATACTTATGAAACTTTTTAATTCAGATACATGGACGAGCATAAGCAGTCGTATGGAACTTAACTAAAATGGTATTTAAAACGCTCGGTTAATAATAATACTCCCGTTTTAATTACTGCCATTATAGTGTCGTCGCATAATATACTCTTATGCCTCCTTACAGATCATGTATAACTGTTAAGGTATTCAGAGCATTAGAACCTTGTTAAGCTCTAATACAATTTACATTTCAAACCACTTTGAATTTATTTTTGGAAGCTTTGTAAGAACTTGGTGACAGCGACAAAGGCATACTGTCGATACTTTAATACGTTTAGAACTGCTTTAAACTTATTTGAAACGACGTGAAGTCTTGTAGTCCCCTTTTCTTACCTTTGATGGTAATTTTTAACATATTGAACTAATTTATGTCGTTTCTACAACTATTTACTGCATTTTTGTAGTAATTGATGCCATCGTTTCAGTGTTGCTGACGTTCTTCACATTATTTTCTACGTTTTATAGCATTTTTATATGTTCCAGGATAATCTGATCACTTTTATAATCTAACCAGTATTTTTACAGTTTTGCCATAGTTTTATATGTGGCGTAATAATAGTTACCATGGTCTTTGTCCCATCATGTTAGGACTGACAGTTCCTGAGAAAATCAGGTTTAAGTTTTCACATGGAACTACCTAATCATCGGGACCTTCTGCTGAGTGATGGAACTGGTGCCAATCACTATGTATCCCCCAGGGGCCTACTACGGTAGGTACGGGTTAGGCGCACCCGGGGTCCCGAGCCACCTTGACTCCCTCTGTGGGCAACCTCAGGGAGGTGAGGGAGTCAGTAGGTCAAAATGCCCACCCACCTGAGCCTGAGCTTCTGTCCTTCAGTAACTGGGGAGGGTGCGCAGCCTTAATACACCGCTTTGGTTTCTGATTTGCCTAAACGGGAGGCTAGGGACTAACCCACCCCTAGTCAATCGGCCAGGACTAGGTATTACACCGAACTCCAGGGTGAGTGGGACGGCGAGCCCGCTATATCCCCTGTGTAGCCCTGTCACCCCAGTGGGGTGACCCCTCGTTGGGCTCCGTGGTGGGTGGGGAGCACTGGGGGATGAATTTACACCTTTTGTTTTCTACAGAAAAACCTAAACCGAAGTCAAATATGCGTGGAAAAGAAGTAGTCGAGCCTCAAGGTCCTCGCTACTTAGTTATATCTAGGACAGAGGAAGGAAAGAAGCTTTCATCTGTGAGCCCTTTCGCTATCCAAAGGGGATTAGACCACATCGCTGGCCCGGTTAATTCTTGTGTTAGAGCTCGAAATGGTAGCCTCCTGGTTGAGGCAATTTCAGCCTCCCAGGCAGCAAGAATGTTAAGCAGCTACCCAGTAAAGGTCGAAAAGCACAAGACTTTGAACTCCTCGGTATGTCCAATGAGGAGCTTCAGGAAGATCTGGCAGACCAAGGTGTATCATCCGTTTATAGGGTTCAACGGAGAGTAAATGGTGAATTCGTGCCTACCCGTACCCTGTTCCTTACCTTTGACCGGGTAGATCTCCCTCAAAGGATTAAGGCGGGGTACGAAGCTATCGAGGTTAGGCCCTACATTCCGAACCTCTTACGCTGTTACAAATGCCAGCGATTAGGTCATACGAGCAAATTTTGTACTGGTCAGTCCACCTGTTCTACCTGTGGTGATGCTTCGCACGATGGGGATTGCGGCACCCCTCCAACTTGTGTGAACTGCAGCGGTGAACATCCATCTAGTTCCCGAGATTGACCCCGTTTTGCTGAGGAGAGAGCGATCCAGGAGATACGGGTGAAGGAGAAGGTGTCCTTCTCCGAAGCCCGTAAGCTCCTGCGTATCCGACAACCCTCTGTCCCGCGTTCCGGTTCTTATAGCTCTGTTGCAGCTAAACCGGTGCCGAGGCGGGAGATCGCAACACAGACCTGCGATATCACCGGGGCCACTATTGCCGAAAGCATTATCGTTGCCAGGACTAGTACGAAGACCTCTACAGCTGCGTCAGTGTCAGCATCACCATCTGCCAAATCCGCCAACGTAAAGCATAACCCAGGAACATTGTCCGCCCAACCATCCACATCAGGCAATAAGACCGGTAAAACCGTAGGGTATTCTGATTTCCTTAAAGAGCGTGTTTCGCCTGCACCCAAAACATCCAAGGGTGGTAAACCTCCACGTCACTCTCCTCGTGGATCCTCCTTGGAGGAATCTTCTGGGAGGAGCTCCGATCGGCGAGGTTCTCTATTGGTAAGGGCTCCTCTCCTGTGGAGGAAATGGAACAGGACGATCCTGCCTCGGCTGCCAAACGGACAGTCCGTAAGCGGCAGGATCGTGCTCTTGAAAAAAGTGTTAGTCCGACGGCTAAAAAGAACAAACTAAACCGACCAGCACCGCCCAGTATGCAAAAACGTCTATCCATTTAGAACTTATCCCATATTATAGACCATGGCTATCCCACAGTGGAACATACGAGGCATTCGACCACATCGAGCAGAGCTTGAACTGTTACTCCACGCGTATCAACCTCTAGTCGTCTGCCTACAAGAGACAAAGCTCCGTCCACAAGACAATGTTACCTTCAGGCACTATTCTTCTGTTCGGTTTAATTTCAATCCGACAGAAGGTTTTCCTGCACACGGGGGTACTATGATGCTCATCTGGAATGATATTTATGCTGATTCCGTCTCTTTACAGTCTGACCTCCAGTCAGTTGCTGTAAAGGTCACACTGCCATCTGCCAGATTTACTATTTGTAGTATCTACTTGCCTCCCTCTAATGACCTCTCGCGCACCGAGTTAGAAGACCTCGTTTCCCAGCTACCAACGCCATTTGTGTTGGTGGGGGACGTGAATGCCCACCATCCTCTCTGGGGCTCTCCTCGGGTTTGTGCGAGAGGTCAGCTGATTGCCGACTTCTTGGACACAAAGATTCTTGTTCTCCTTAACACCGGAGAGCCAACCTTTCTTTCTGACGCCTTTCACAGTTTTTCACACCTTGACATAGCGATTTGTTCACCACAGTTAGCGGTCTCATTATCCTGGAATATCATCTCTGATTTGCACTCTACTGACCACTTTCCCTGTCTTATTAGTCTCTTGACACACGCTGCCTGTTCCACTCGCTTACCTAGATTTTGCTTAGATCACGCCAACTGGGACCTGTATTCCCGCTTGGCTAACTTCAACAACGATGCGCACGACTCCGTGAACTATTTAGTCGATCATCTCACCGAGACAATTCTTTCCGCTACTGAGCAATCCATTCCGCGTTCGACTGGCAAAACCCGTCGCTTTCCAGTACCCTGGTGGACTGGTGACTGCCAGAATGCAATTCGTGCTCGCAGACGAGCTCTCAGGTTCTTCCAACGTCGCCCTACACTAGATAATCTAATACAATATAAAAAGCTGCTTGCGAAATCTAGACACATTATTAGGGATAGCAAGAAGACATTCTGGAGTAATTTTGTAGCATCTTTTAACCGACATACACCTTCCTCTGTCGTATGGGATAAGTTACGGCATGTGGCCGGAAAATCGACTGAAATGCCTATCGCCGGTCTCAAAACACCTGCCGGTGATGTTGTTGAAACGTTTGAAGTGGCGAACACCTTAGGCAGAGCATTCGCTCAAGTGTCTAGCTCAGACAATTATTCCCCTGACTTTCTTACAGTTAAGACTCAGGTGGAATCTCAAGTCCTCTCCTTTCGTTCTGGGAACCTTGAAGCCTATAACCGTCTTTTCACCATGGTAGAGCTAGACAATGTACTTTCGTCTTCGCGACACTCTGCTCCAGGACCAGATGGTATCCACGTTCAAATGCTACAACATCTCTCTCCTGACGGTAAGGTTTTCCTACTCGAGGTCTATAACCGTGTCTGGGTTGAAGCCACTTTTCCAGACAAATGGCGGGAGGCCACCATCATACCCATTCTTAAACCTGGAAAGGACCGCCGTCTTCCTACCAGTTACCGTCCAATTTCCCTCACCAGTTGCGTATGCAAGGTGACGGAACACATGCTCAATGGACGGTTGGTGTGGTGGTTGGAATCCCACAACCTTCTGACGAACATCCAGTGTGGCTTTAGACGACGACGTTCAACAACTGACCACCTTGTCTCTTTGTCAACTCAGATTATGGACGGGTTTCTTAAGAACAGCCCCACAGTTGGGATATTTTTTGATCTCGAGAAGGCCTACGGCACGTGTTGGCGGGCGGGAATATTGAGTTCTCTCCAGTTCTCAGCGGTTTTCGTTTCTCCGCTGAGAAGACAGTCTGCGTTAACTTCTGGCGCAGTAGGTGGCAAATGCCGCCGTCTCTTCGACACGGGCCAGATTTACTTCCTTTCGCAGATGAGGCGAGATTCCTTGGTTTGATCTTCGATCGGAAACGTTGTTGGGCACCACATATAGCACAGCTTAAAGCACGATGTGACCGTTCTCTAAATATTTTACGGATACTAAGTGGCAAATCTTGGGGTGCGGATCGGACGGCATTGCTCCGTCTTTATCGTGCTGTGATTCGTTCGAAGTTGGACTATGGCAGCATTGTGTATTCCTCAGCCCGACCTTCAGTGCTCAGAAGGTTAGACACAGTCCATAATCAGGGCATCCGTGTGGCCTTTGGAGCTTTTCCAACGAGCCCAGTTGTTAGCCTCTACGCCGAATCGGCAGAACCTCCTCTGCGATGTCGGCGTGATGTCCTGCTTGGTAATTATGGCTGTGGGCTGAAGTGTATGCCTGGGCATCCAACTTATCACGCGCTTTTCTCACCTGAGCTGCACGAGCGATACTGCCTCCGCTCTCTGAGCCCCAGGCCATAAGGTTTTCGTTTCCAAAGCTTCTACGCCAGCACCATGTTGACATTCCTCGGCTGTTATCCAAGGGAGAGAGTATATACCCCCCTTGGTTACGCGCTACCTCCCATGTCGATCTCGGGATGACACTTTACGAGAAATCTGTTACGCCTCTTGATAGTATTCGTCGTGGTTTTTTAGAATTTTTATCCAAATACAGTGGCCGTAACTAGTATCTACACCGATGGTAGTAAGAGTCCCGACGGTGTTGGATGTGCCTTTGTCACTGGCACCGCAACTTCTACTTACGGTTTGCCTAGTAGCACATCTATATATTCTGCCGAGCTATATGCTATTTATCAAGCCCTTCTGTATATTCGGCGTCGAAAATTAGGTGACTGCCTTATTCTTAGTGATTCCCTTAGTGCCCTTCAGAGCACTCGTGAGCTGTACACTTACCATCCTTTGGTGCAGCGCATCCAGGACGTTCTCCACATTTTGCACGCTTCTGGTTTTAATGTGGAGTGCGCAAGGATTCCTGGACACGTTGGCTTGCCAGGGAATGACACGGCGGATTTGGCAGCGGAATCGGCAGCCACAGCGCCCAGTGTTACGATTACCCATTCTGCAGCAGAATATTTTAGAGTGGCTGTACGGAGAGCCGTTTTTTCGACTTGCCATGCTGAGTGGTCGGCTCTCCGTGGTAATAAGCTGCGAGAGGTGAAAGACCTCCCTGTCAACTGGGTAACCTCCTCTCGTTCATTCCGCCGGGAGGAGGTAGTACTAGCTCGGCTAAGAATTGGCCACTGTATTTTTACTCACAGTTAACTTTTTAAACGTGAACCTGCTCCTGTCTGTGCGCTCTGTGGGGAGGCACAGATAGTTCATCATGTGTTACTGGAGTGTGGTCACCTGGCACACATTCGGTCATCTATGGGCATGCCGGCCTCTCTTGCTGGGGTCCTGGCAGATGACCCAAGAGCAGTGGAGAGGATTTTTAAATTTTTAGCAAAAGTTTCTTTTACCTTGAAGTTTTAGTGTGATAGCAGTTTTTTTTTTAACTCTTTTGGTTTTAATGTGTTGGTTTTAGATGGAGTTTTATATCCAGCTCTGGTTAGAGGGCTGGACAGTTCTGTTCCTTCTGTTTCAACTCTTTTAGCTCTTTTACTTGTGTGTACTTTTTTGCCATGGCATTTTCTTAGTCTATTGCCAAGTTTTAATCATAAGGGCGCTAATGACCTCGGCAGATGAGCGCCCTTAAACACCATTATCATCATTATCATCATCACTATGTATACATCAAGAACTTTGAGAAGCTTATTCGAGAACAAAAAACAAAACATAACGGTCAAGTGTATACTTGTAAACGCCGCTTCACCCATTTGGAAGACCGATATGGACGTAGTGGAGTGGAAACATTGAAGGAACATCTACTATCGGCAGGCACCATGCTATCGCTAGGATAGTTATGCCTACAAAGGAAACCTCTATCATTCAGCTTAAAAATGTAGAAAGGATGTTGAAATTTGCGTATGTCATCTATGCAGATTTTGGGAGTATTTTTAGTCCAATTTACTCATGCGAGTGTAATCCCGAAACCTCCTATACAACGTCTTATCAGAAGCATTCACCAATGAGTTTCGCTGTTTACGTCAAACCAACAGCTGTTTACGCCATGTGTTGAACAGTTGCAGACTGATCTTCCTACTGTCCTTTATGTATACAAGGGATATGATGCAGCTGAAAAGTTTATGAATTATTTGATATACCTTGTAAATAAGATTAGTAGTATATACAAATCTGTTAAGCCACTGAAACTAATGGATCAACAACAGGGGGATTTCAAGTCTACAGAATGCTACTTGTATAGTAAAAAATTCACTGAAGAAGACTGGAAAGGTATAGATCATGACCATTTGACTGGTGAATATCGCGGAAATCTTCATAATGAGTGTAATCTAGCCTGCAAAATACCGAAATATACTCCTGTCTTCATGCACAACTTAAGCGGATATGATTCTCATTCTATCGTTAAGCAGTTGGGTTTTACAAGTGAAAGAGTAGAGGTGATACCCTGCTCAGAAGAAACGTATATTTCAATCTCGAAGCATTGCGCTTCGGTTAGTAGATACATACCGTTTCCTCAGTTCAAGTTTGGATAAACTAACAAAAACCCGAATATCGTTCCTGAGACATGCTCATACTTTGGAGAAAAGAACATTGGTTTGGTGACACGCAAAGGAGTATTTCCCTGTGATTACATCACGTCATGTATGTTTTGAAAGAAACATGCTTTCTCCAAAGGAAGAGTTCTACAATGGACTAAACGAAGAACAAAAAAAAAAATGATCAAGACTACGAACATGCTAAAAATGTATGGGAACAGCTTAAAATCCGAAATTTGGGAGAATACAGTGACCTCTACTTAACTTCAGATGTACTTCTTCTCGCTGATGTTTTTGAAGCCTTCAGAGAGAAAAAATTGAATACTCATAACGTTGACCCTGCACACTAATTTACATCCTCCATGCTATGCCTCTGTATACCGGAACTGGGCTAGAACTAATATTGAATTATGATCAGTTTTTCAGGGCGGAATCTGGCATAAGGGGAGAACTATGTTAGGTGACACATGGGTATGCCCAGGCTAACAACACCTACATGTGGGAGTTTGATCCTGATAAACCAACTCAATCTATCACATACGAAGACGCAAATAAACAATATGGATAGGCCATGCAGCATTCACTGCCTTATAGAGGATTTCAGTGAGTTTCTCCTGATAGTATTAACATAGAAACACTAAAAGAAGATCATACTCTTCAGTATAAATTCGAAGTCGATGTGGATCATCCTACTGAGCTTCACGATCTTCAAAATGATTTGCCATTCTTCCCTGAGTAATCAAAACCAAAGAATTCGAGTGTAAAGACATTACTTGCGCACATTGGAAACAAGAAGAACTATGTTGTACATTACATGAGTTAAATCAGTTACTCTCACAACGACTACAACTAGCAACACTCCATCCTGTGCTACAACTTTAACAATCGAGTTTGTTAAAACTTTACATAGCATTTAATAACAAGCTGCAGCAACAGGCTGGAAATTACTTTGAAAAGGAGCTTGCAATCTCTTCAACAACGCTATGCTTGGAAAAATTTTGGAAAATATACGAAATGCCTTGTGACAAATGTGAAAACATCGGAAAAGCTGGTTGGTAAGCCGACATTCATTGGTAGAGGCATATATGACCTTAACATGACATTTGCGCATGTGCCATCGCGGCAGATTATATTCAATAAGCAAATATACATCGGAATTACTGTACTGGATATCTCAAAAATGCACTTGTATTCATACTTATATGAAGTGTTATTACCGTATAATGGGGTTGAAAATATGCAGTTTATGTACATGGATACGGACTCCTTGACTCATCTAGTCACAACCGCTCACATATATCAGGATAAAATGCAATTCCTGAACATTTGATTACACTGCAAGCCACATGTGCCACTCCACACAGAACAAAAGAGTGCTGGGAAAGTTTAAAGATGAAGCTAACGGGAAAATAATCCAACGATTTGTCGGACTGAGACCTAAGATGTATGCCGTGGATATTGGTGGAGGAATGATAAAAAAATAAAGATATAAAACGAAGCGCAATTAAGCAGTACATCACATTCGATGGTTTTGTAAATTGCTTAAAAACAACGAAATAATAAAAACTGTCATGAATTTGCCCATGTCACAGCAGCATAACGTTTCGACTGTAAAAGTCAACAAAATCGCTCTATCGCCTCCTGATGATAAAAGAGTGATTGCTGATGATGCAATATCAACCTATTCTTATAGTCGTTACCAAGTTCTGACCATATAATGAGAGAATGCTACATATATTGCTCATCATTGGTAGGCCGCGCCGTGGCCGAGTGGTTAGACCAACTCGCCTCTCACCTAGATCCCAAGCGACCGCATGTGAGATTTGTGATGGACAAAGCGGCGCTGGGGCGGGTATTCTCCGGGTATTCCGGTTTTCCCCGCCATCACATTCCAATGTATCATCAGTGTCACCACCTGCGGTGCCATAAGTAGTTAAATCGGACGTTAAACACTACCAAAAAAAATCATCGGTAGCATATTAGCAGAAAATTGAGGTTTAGACTTAACACTGTCATGCATCTTGCAAAGTTATACCAAGAGAGAAGAATAAGAGAAATAAGAATGAGTGGTGGCGGGAACTCGGTCATTAGAATACATTTCTAATGCTGGACTCAAGGCGAGATAAAAGAGGATAGACGCCTAACCTCCAATGCTAATTATCTTTCAATAAGAGTAAATATAAATAAAAAAACTGAAAATACTGGCTGTAACTTAGAAAATGAGTCCGACGCTTCAAGGGTAACAACATTAACAATAATAAAACACGTCAGGACCATTATTCTAGAGCAAACGCATTGATTAAAAGAAAACCGACGGTAAAAACATCAATAGACGAGTAAAACACAAAGAATCATAATGCTCATAAAATAATAAACCCTTAGACAACAAAGACTTACACTCTTCTT
>CM060900.1:279601783-279649283 GCA_030762935.1 Hymenopus coronatus | reverse complement strand
GAGTAGGAACAGCAAAGATGTGAATTAAAGATGCGAATGGATTATCAGCTGGCAGTAATCCGCCTTATGGGGCATTATGATAAACTAATGTAGTTTTCTTACGATATTAAAGATGCCGAAATTGATATCTTTGACAGGCAAATTAAAGTAGTGTCTAATGTAGAGCTTAACTATAAAAGTAAGCGCTCAGCGAAGCCTGATCATATCGTGATTATAACATTGGAAGGCAATGTGAACTTGATTCTGGTGGATGTACAAACCAAAAAAATCCACTTTGCATGCTTTTGGTGCGTGTTTGAGCATGATCACGTATCTTCAAATAATTAGCTTCACGGAATTGACGAGTTATATTCACTATAACAGATGCAATACTTAATAAAAATGAACTACCGCTAAGTTGCGCAAATAGGTTGTCTAACTCGATCGACCACACCCGGCAGAAGGAGACAGAGAGATGCAGTAGAGTAGAGAAAGTTGTCTGACCGGAAGTATGTTTTCCCTTTCAATATTCCTACTGACCACACCCTCATTTTTTGCGTGAGTGAGACAAGCTGAGCAAACCTAAAGAAGACGCATCTTTTTCATGGCTGTTAACAGTGTCCAAACACTTTTTGCCCTCCGCGTAAGAATAGACGAAAAATTTGCATATGGGGAATTCATATATGATACTAGTCTTTATCCATCACATACCGTTTCATCAATATATTAAGTTTAATATTTTGAAGAAAATGTATTATAATTATATCATTTTATTCCTTTTTTACAGGAAATTCGCATGCAGTAGGGATGAATCATTCTCTGCGTTTATTTCTGATCAGTGTGTGTCCATCTAGCGCAATACATCCCAAACAGAAATTCACAAGTCTGTCTTGTGCTGCCACCGAGTGAGTTTTCGATGAACGAATATTGGATCATGTAGTATACTGTAATGACGGTTACTACTGTATTGTGTATTATCTATTTGTGTTATCTGTGATATATATTTTCAGAAATGTGTGTACAAAATGTCTCGACGGTGTGCAAATAACCCCGATATGTTTTGCTACATATATGGTGTATATACAATGAAAAGCTAGTGACAAAATCTCACTCTTCTAGTTAAGAAGCCATACGAATTGTATTTTGGTTGCAAAGTTCGTGACCAAGACTTTTGCTCCTCATCTTTGTTGTGGCACATGTGCAAGTAACTTGCGTAAGTCGCTACAGGGTTCTCGTTCATCAATGCCATTTCTGTTACCCATGATATGGCACGAATAGAGGGATCATGTCACTGACTGCTATTTTTGTTTCACCAAAGTTAAAGGGTATTCTGCAATATCAAAATATATTATACAATACCCAATCCTGCCATCAGCTATGCGATCAGGTCCTCATAATACTAGTCCACATCCTAAGCCAAAACATTATTGCACCATTGATGGAGGAGATGTAGATATGGTAGGCGACAGTGGAAGCGATATAGCAACCGGCACAGTAGGTCGTAATCCGGAGTATTTGCCACCACAAACAGAATCACATTATCTCATAACTCAGCAAGAACTTAATGACGTTTGTATGGACTTGAATCATGTAAAGACATAGTCTGAATTAGTGGCTCCGCGATTGCAAAAATTGAGTTTGCTCGCTGAAGATGTAAAAGTGTTAACTTTAGGAGGAGTCATTCTGTCTTTCAAACCTATTTCTTTTCCTACAACGAGTTTGTGTTCTGTAGTGGTATCAATGGTTTGTTTGAAGCACTGCATCATGTTCACAACCCAGAGGAGTGGAGGCTCTTTATTGATGCCTCCAAACAGAGCTTAAAGGCAGTCCTCCTATATAATGGTTATAAATATCCTTCCGTTCCAATTGGAGTTCCATACACAAGAAACAGACTTATGAAACGATGCAGGATTTGCTTCATTACATACACTATGATCAGTAAGTAGAAAGTGTGTGCAGATCTTAAAGTAATAGGCCTATTGACAGGTATGCAACAAGGTTACACAAAGTACTGCTGTTTTCTGTGCAATTGGGACAGTCGCAACACGAAAGAACATTATGTTCATCAGGGGTGACGTCAGCGAAAGACCCCATTCCATGTAAAATAAGAGTGTCACATCTACTGCTAGTAAACCTTGCAGATGTACATCTACCTCCCCTGCATGTTAAAATGAGTTTAATAAAGGTTTTTGTAAAAGCAGTGAACAGAGAAGGAGGAGCTTTTGCACACTGAAAGATAAAGTTTCCCAAACTAAATGATGCTAAGATTAAAGAGGGTGTCTTTATTGGCCCCCAAATAGGACATCTTATGCAAGATACACATTTTCCAAATATCTTAAGTGCTACTGAACCGGACGCATGGAATAGCTTCAATTCAATTAATATAAACTTCCTAGGAAATCACAAAGCTGGTGACTCTAAAAATATTATGCATATCATGATAATATGTTTCAGTGTATGAAGTGTCATTAACCGAAAATACATTTCATGGATTGTCACCACGATTCTTTTCCCTCAGAACTTGGGAGAAACAAGTGATGAACACAGGGAACGTTTTCTCCAGTACATTCTATTAATGGAAAAGCGGTTTGTGGGACGGTGGAACTGCGGTATGTTAGCGGAATATTGTTGGTCCTTAGTTAGAGAGGCTGCTGAGTATGAAAATAAAAGGAAACGGTCAAAAAAGTAATTCTACACTTTCCTCTGGGCTAAATGTATGTCTTTCCAAGTTTTCACAATATGTTTATTTTGCAGAAATAATAAAACCTCTCGTTTATGAAAACGGTATGTAATAGAAACTTTTTCTTTTCGAGTTCTAATCCCCATTGCCATTACAATGTAATCACTGAATTGTATTCAGAGAGCAGAAAAAAGTTCGAATTTGTTATACAGTGAATCGAAGAGCTAAGTAAAAGCATACAATGAACGAGCAGTGGAGTACCAGAGCGTATTTGGAGGGGTAGGGGCTATAGGGTCCAATCCCCTGAATCTTCTGATATGTTTTAGTTTTCAAATCAATTTCAAGACAGAATGGGAAAACTTCGTCAGATGTAGGTCTACGGCGAGTAGCACATATACAAGGAAAAACACATGGTAATTGAAAACGGTTTTTTTAAGTTTAGATATTGTTATAAAATCCCCCCTTCCGGTGAATGTTATTTTTTGTTATGGGCATGCGAAATGCTACGACTTAAGCAACTCCCTATAAAGGTAATTATATTGGTTAGTGGCATCATTTCACTAGTAGCTGATCACAAATTTCGAGAAACTTGAATACAAAATTCATGACAGTACAAAATAATATTATTGGTTTAGAAATAATAACTCTTAGTAACTAGGTAGTTCCAATTGAATGGGGTAAGCCAATTCATTATTTCAGTATTAAGAATTTTAAAAATATATTAGTGACCAAAATAATACTGGTTTAATAACTATCTATAAACCATTACCAACATTTGAATACATAAGAAAGAATTCTATTTGCAGTTAAATAATTCAGTGTCTGTGGGTATCTGCTCTTAAAGTTAGAAGATGCATATTTTGAAATAAACATAATGGATTACTGAAGCTCTGCGCTGCAATTTTCTACAACTACGCCCTTTTTATTTTTTACATAAAACATGTTTTTAATAATCATCTAGTTACAGTTGGTGTCCTACTTTACAGCGTTAGTCACAAAATATTTCGAAGCTAATTAGATGAAGATATAAAATAGAATCTAGAAGACAATGGTGTTATTGTTCCCACTAGGACTACAGATATACATATATGTAAATGCTTTTAAACTCATAACAGGTTCATCACATAATACAAATGTGACCAATTTACTATCCTCTATCAGGATAACATTAGCACAAACTACACATTATTCTGAATACAATGTATAGTTTCGGCCTAAAGAATATTAAGCTGTAAATCTAGTACTTATATTTTTCTCAACAAAAAGATTATACAGGTAGGATAAGAATGGAGTCCTCAGACACTGAGTTAGAGCACAACACATATGTCCTTAGGGTACTTTGCGTCTTACATGACTTCAGGATAAGATGAGAGACCCAAAGCAGCTACGAATGACGATGGGAGCAAGCAGGGATGGAGTTTGTAACTGTTACAAATGGAATACCTTCGACGGCGCCCGGGTTCACTCAGGAGTCCCGAGGCTCCAGTGGTTCCCCACGGGGGCCTGAACATGAACACCCCGAAGGTAGGTTGATCCAGTGGTACCGACGACGACGCCAGGATAAACCCCTTACAGTGAATAAGCCACCATCCAACTGCAGCCCGCGAGCATGGTCGACCAGTTTCATAACCTTGAAACAGATGACAAAGAAATGATGGGCATGAAAATTCGGGAAATTAACCAATCTTTCCAGCATTCGCCTGGTGACCAGGGAAACTCCAAAAATTTGCAGGAGTCAGGAAAGCCGGCCACTGAAATCGAACCCACCACCCCTAGAATCAAGTCGAATAGCTTACCACGGCGCCCCCTCGCTCTGTGATTATACGCGTGGTGGAACCATACAGGTATAGGACTGCGCATGTAGGGTGGAGTTTCGCGAGAGAAAGTGACGTCACCTTGCTTGTAAACTTCTTTTTTGTTTTTAATTGTTTTTTCTTCTTTATCTGTTTTCACTGTTTTTTTTTTCCCCTGTTTGTTATCCTTTTTACACCTATGCATACACTCATTTATAAGAATACACACACCCATGCCCAAGGCGGGACTCGAACCCGCGATCCTCTTCGCCACGGACCACTAAAGCTCTCTTGATGGCAATAGTCTTATACGCGTTAATGAGATGATTATGATGTCACTGACACTGAATTATTCACTTTTCTTTCATTTTGTTTCAACTCCAACTTTAAAATGAGTCAATGTGCGCTGTGTGGCGGTGACAATTAGCCAACAAAACAAAAAATGGCATAAAGCACTTTCAGTTTCCAAAATATGAGTTTATTTGTAATGGGAATTTTGTTGCCGAAGGCAAGACATTCTTCCTGAATTGCGTAACTTTGTGGTTTATTATTAATAGAAGCAATAGTAATTTAATATTATTACTTACTTTAGAACGTTATAACTAGGGACATTGTTTTGTCTTATCTGTTTCGGTTACATTTCAGGAATGTCTTTGTGTTTGAGTTTGTCAGAAAATTATATTGAAATCTTCCGTCTAAAAAGGGGGAAATGCTTATGCTTTTATAGACCCCCCACCAAAAAGCAGATGCATTGCAAATGGAGCTTTCTACTACGCTAGAAGCATTTCAAAATCTAAATTCGGTGTTTTATAAGCTCAAGAATAGGAGAAAGAAAATATACCAGAATATATAAATATCGGTACAAAAGCGAATATCTCAGGAGGGGTTCAATATATTGCAGCCTATGCAGCATTTCAACACTTTAAGTTTGTCGCCCTCCATGCTGTAGTGGTTACCATGCTAATTTCATATAGCCAAGATGGCGGATTCAAACCCGGCGGAGGACGATGGATTTTTTCGGGTGTAAAATTCCTTAGCCTGGCTTCCTTCGGAAGGGAAGTAAAACCGTTGGTCCCGTGTCGTAGATCTACGGCACGTAAAAGAACCTCAAGCCTGATAAGAAGGCATCGAAGCAAAATTAAGGTGTCTTTCACGCTCAATTTAGAACGGGACACTGAGAGCCATAGTAGCTAAAGAGCGTCCATAAATAACAGGCCATTTTTTAACACATTAAGCTGTGTTTGGACTTAAAATATACATAAAAGCAATGTCAGCAGACAACAACCCCGGCATTAGCTTTGTTTCAATAGAAAATTCAGTTCTGTATTGCATAAAACTCCAATTCATTGCCATTATTATAGAAAGCATACGTTAAAAGGTGATTGGGTCTTTAGTTCAGTGGTAATAATAAAAAGAACCGTAGAATGGCCGGATGAAGCAATCGAAAACATTAGGAAATGATTTTTTCCATTGTACGGGAGGTAAAAAGAAAACACTGATTAGAATGAAAGCTTTTACTAGAATAGGGGAATTTAAACAAATAACTCAAAAACGAAAATCACATAGAAAACGAAAGCGATACTCAAAGAATATGGTCTGTGAAAATTCTAAAATCAATTTCAGATCAATTCGTTTGAGATTTTAATAGAGATTTTAATTTAGGATTTTAATGAGGTCAAACACACGCCGTGCATCTGTTAAATTGGCTCCCGAGATCTTCACATTTGGTTGTTATTATTATTATTATTATTATTATTATTATTATTATTATTATTATTATTATTATTATTATTATTATTATTATAATACTCTTGAAAAAGTTCACCATGCAGTGTAATTGTATTTTTAAAACTTTAATGTTGTATGATTTATTTTTACTGGTTTATGAATAAACTCTACAGATTAATGTTTCATTATTCTATAACTAATGTCAAATATACACCTTACTTTAAGCTTAAAATTATACAACATCAATATTATTGCTTAATTACTTCACAGCTAATCATGTATAATGTCGTTATCTATAGGTCTATTTAATTACATACATACCTACCTACCTACCTACCTACATACATACATACATACATACATACATACATACATACATACATACATACATACATACATACATACATACATACATACATACATACATACATACATACATACATACATACATACATACATACATACATACATACATACATACATACATACATACATACATACATACATACATACATACATACATACATACATACATACATACATACATACATACATACATACATACAT
Source organism: Hymenopus coronatus (assembly GCA_030762935.1). Taxonomy (NCBI): domain Eukaryota; kingdom Metazoa; phylum Arthropoda; class Insecta; order Mantodea; family Hymenopodidae; genus Hymenopus; species Hymenopus coronatus. Next base: position 279,642,536 of record CM060900.1, on the reverse strand, counting down.
ACATACATACATACATACATACATACATACATACATACATACATACATACATACATACATACATACATACATACATACATACATACATACATACATACATACATACATACATACATACATACATACATACATACATACATACATACATACATACATACATACATACATACATACATACATACATACATACATACATACATACATACATACATACATACATACATACATACATACATACATACATACATACATACATACATACATACAAGAAGCTGCATTATATGGAGCAACTTGAAAATAAGATTGTTTCAGCATATGAAACAAAAGTCTGATATGTTTCATTCACATGAGATTCTCCACTTGTTCTGGAAACAAAACATTATTACAAAGGACTATTCTATTATCTACATCATGGTAATCAAGATACACATTACCAGAAATTGTCTAATTACTTAGTTCTTAATTCGTAGAAGGAAAATACGTGAATACTTTAGGCTAAAGCAATAGTCAGATCTTTTAAAATCTGTCGCTATGCTATTGTCATTGAAATTTGGTTCTCTTTCCGGGGTCAGATAAAAAATAAAAGAAATGTGAAGCGGATGAGCATTTCTCGTTTAAGTGTTTCAAAAATGAAACGAAAAATAGGAAATATATCGGAAATGGTTAACTCAAAAAAAAAAAAAAAAACTGTGTATGACATAAGTCATGTGTTTTAACGAGAAGTACATTGAAAATTGAAGATATACATTTTATTTGCCATGTAGACACCTTGATATGTATGGTATTTTGGTCAACATCGCTATTGTTATTTTTGAAAAAATCAAATTATACAAACATTTATCCATGTAAATGTTAGTTTGGGATGAGAGAATTTTCCTGAAAATCTTGGTATCGTATCCCTGGAAGATACTGAACTTAAATACCAAGTTTGGTTTCTAAAGGGCGTTTCGTTTTTTAGTCATGTTCTTCACAGACATACAAATACACACACCCGAACATTTGCTTAAAGTGTTCTTCTGGTTTCATGGAGACCTCAAAACATTAATTTTCTGTGAAATCTCGTCATAGAATGTTTCAGTGGAATATAATACCTTTTCTAACTGCTATGTACGTAGTGCGTGTAGAGGAAATTAAAAAGGCACCAGAGTTTAAAATTAAGTCGCTAAAATGTGATGTTTCTGACCTTAAAACTATATAAAAGCAATATGTGTTCATGCTCTTCATCATATGCGCTCTCTGCACCTTGAAAATTCTTGCCGGTTTTCGCTTCAATGTGCACATAACTCATCTTCTTCTAATCATAGTGCTACAGGAATGGCTAGGTTTACAGGCTTTTAAATGACATTTCCTATAATTTAAATGACCACATTGCCATAAAACCAGAAGAGAAATAAAATAGAAACTATATTGTGTTTAATCACATTAAAATCCACGTTTTTTATTTTATGCTGTTTCTGGTCTTATTTTCAGCCATGTGTTTTCTAAAGGGAAGTTAGGACTTAATAAGCATATGGTTAACATTTCAATGTTAATGTAACATTTCAATACCTTCAATGCAACGTTAATATTTATGTTGTGTTCCGTCAAAAATGATAACCATATTTCAGTTAATTGTACTGTATTCTGAGTATCTGTTCCATTATTTTAAAACATAGCCAGTCCTTATATAATTGTTAAGCTCATGTCTATAACGGTGTTATGAACGAACAATTTTCCTTCAGCACCTCGAAGTACGAGCATCGTATAGTAGCAGAGCCTAGTCCTACTCTAGCTTACAATAGAAAATGATATATTTAAATAAGGTAAGCATTGCTATTCATGATTCGTATTGTTTAGATTTGTTGTTTTGCATTGGATAAGTGAAGCATTCAGGTTGTCACTTTACAGCTGTTATTATTGTCGTCAGCAATAAACTAGAGTCTGTTCCGACTAAGTTTCAGCGCATCTCTTAACTATCACGTGAACAGTCGCCTCCCATTGGCTGACGTGGAGAAGTAGGCGAGTATTCTTCGTTTTAAGCCTGCCTCTCGGATAAGGAAAGTCCGCAGATGTGCACTATCATGACAAGAGCGTTTATATCCCTCTTACCGCCAGACCCCGATCTACATAGGTTTCCTATATTGCATTTAAAAATGCAGTTCGTCAATCAGTGGAGAGGGGATGGGAATTAGGAACGACGGATCATATATTAACGACGTAGCTTATAATAAGACACGTGACCGTTACAATGTGGAACAGAGCTTAGTAGTCATGTTTCTCGCCTTGCAGTCAAGCTTACGCCTCGCGCAGACCGATCGAAAATATACAGCGTTTGGCTTACAGCCTTACTGAGTTCCCACCACGATGATACGTATTTCTGAAGAAAAATGATCTGGCAACTTTCCGTCGGTCTGACTTGCTCAGTTGCTTAGCCGCTGGTCTTCTAAAGTCAAGGTCGTGGTTTTAAATCTGGCTCAGTCTGATCTTTTAGTTTTTTTTATTATTGTTTCAAGTGTGCTTAAAAGCGACACCTCTATGTCAGTAGAGCTACTGGCATGTAAGAGAACTCCCGCGGGACGAAATTTTCGCCCACCGTATATAAACGAATAATTTCAAATTTAATTTGACGGCTTCCCTTGGAAATGTTCTCCCGTCCCTAAAAGGGAAATGTTCAACATCTTATTTGGAGTTAATATAGGTAAATATTGAACACAAGAACTTAGAACCTGTTATTTACTTATATTTGTAAGTAAAAAATTATAGGTTTTCAGCGTTTAATGTAAAGATTTTTTTATTAGGCAAATTTTATAGGAACTAATTATTTCCATAATGATTTTTCAAGCGCATTTAAACTTTTATTGTTCGTTTTTTATTTGATTCCTTAGAGAAGTGTTTCAGTAATATATTAAGTCACTATCATTCATTATCAGGAAACATTTGTGAACAGCCGTTAGCAAGAATCTAGCAAATAAGTGCCCCACAGTAGTATTGAATTAATTATTTTCTACGCATTTTGGCATTATTCTAACCAAACTATAATTGTTCAAATATATTTCATTTTTGGTAAATAAATCCTAGGAAGAATAACACTTGTGTACACTTGGAGGTAATTAGGGAGCTCATGAAGCTAAAACATGACAGTATTTTAAATTCTAGTGACACAATCACAACTTTATGAATGGTAACCAGCTTTGGTTTTAGAACACTTTCTGTATTTTTGCACATCATAATTATAAAATAATACATTAACGTTAGCTAAAAGTGGTGCAAAAGTGATCCTACTTCTTAGCCCAAAATGCAGCAACTCATACTATGATTTTGTTTCTATCACCATCGGCTTTTTCCCTAAATAGCATAAAAGATAATTTTACATTATAAACTTAATGTTTTCCAATGCCCCAAGCGGTTGAAAATAAAACGAGTGTGCATGTGTTTATGTGTGTGTGTGCGTGTGTGATGTCAGAGGGGATTCCGCACTGCAGCCACTGTATCATTGTATGTCAGACCCCAGGACAGGTTGAGATGAGAGTAATTTCAAAGGGTGGCCAAAACTGGACAGTGGGGGAAGAGCCACCGTGAAGGGTCCCTAAACCGATTCCAAGCAGTTCTTTATCCCGACGCGAAGCAAATTGATTGTAATCAGTTTCTACCTGATGGTAACACATATAAATAGCCTTACTTAGTTTAAAATAAATAACAAAGAAATTGATTGTAACCGTCAGTAGGGCCAGTAATTTCATTTATTATAGTTCTTATATTCATTCTTATTCAACTGTACATAAAGTTGGACTATATATTGCTGGGAGCGCTAGGAGTCCACCCTCCAGATCTGACCAAGCTCCCTGAATCTACAGACAATTTTCAACGTCATCCTGCCGCCGAAAACCGTATTTCCAGAGCGCAGTCACAAACACGGAAGGGCAGCACCACCGCAGTCCTCACCAACACTTACAATCCTGAAAGAGACCGGTTTGTTTTATAGTGTTAACGCCCGCTTTTACTGCAGAGGGCACCGTAGGCGATGGCACTGATGATACATGAAATGAACATGCAGTACCGGTGGAATGCGATAGCGGGGGAAACTGGAGAATCCGGAGAAAACCTGCCATGCGCCGTTTTGTCCACCACAAATCGCACATGCGGTTGCGTGGGATCGAAGGCGAATAATGAGAGCGAGCGATCTCACTCGGCGACCGGTTGGATGAAATGAAGGGACAGGAACTTAGGGGGAATGAAGAAACATCTTCAACATTTGCCTAGTGACTCGGAAAAACTCCCGAGAAAACCCACTGATCAAAGAGGTCGGCCACAGAACCCATCCCACGAACTCCTGAATACCAGTCTCACATGAAAGGCCTGAGCCAGCTGGCTCGGTGAGAATGAAAATTAATTGAAAGTTTGTATCAGAAAAGGCCAATTATTTTTCAGATATAATCATTGATTCCCACATTCATTTAAAAATGGGAACAAAAGGAACTTGACTGTAAAGATATACTTCATAAAAGTATCCAATAAAAGTTTGGTGTGCATATCTTTAATACTTTTGAGAAAAATGCATATTGAATATGAAACAACCAAATTATGGGAAATTGAGAAGATAGAAAAAGTTCAACGTTCGTGGTTATCAGCCCCGATGTTTAAATTTGTAATATAAAAGACCAAATTGGCAGATAAGCGTGATGATATTTAGGTAAAATATATTACATCTGAAATGTATATTTTATTACAAAGAAAATTAAAATTCAGACATTTGAAGTATCTCAACTTCCCAAGTACCTTTAAGATGCAAAAGTTGTGGTTTCTCTTGCAGATATATGATATAATTTGGAGTCGGCTCAGAAAAATCTACTGTTAAGAAATTGGTGTAAAGAAATTCGTTACTAATAGCTGCTGATTTGTGTTGGAATATTTGTTTTTGTAATTCACCCTGTCGCCCTCCGTGGTGTAATGGTTACCATGCTGACTTCATATACCCAAGGTCGCGGGTTCAAACCCGGCGGAGGACGATGGATTTTTTCGGGTGTAAAAATCCTTAGCATGGTTTCCTTCGGAAGGGAAGTAAAGCCGTTGGTCCCGTGTCGTAGATTTACGGCACGTAAAAGAACCTCAAGCCTGATAGAGAGGCCTCTGAGCAAAATTAAGCGGTCTTTCACGCCCAATTTAGAATTGGACGCTGAGAACCACAGTAGTTAAGGAGCGTCCATAAATAACACGCCATTTACATCCACATTTTCTAATTCACCCTGCGTTTCCTGTAACACGTACAAAGCTTATAAAATACCCAAATGTGCTGAAAATTAATGACGTTCATACTTAGAAACCGCATATTTATTTCAATTTTTAAGAAACTGAGTTGTTCTGCGGAGTTACGAATACTAAATTTCTGAAATTATAAGAAAGAGAAACTGTATGTTAACGACGCTGCCAATTGTCAGGAATATATCAGCACCACAACCGTGCCGGGATTTCGTCTCGTTGCAGCTTTTTTACATGCCAATAAATTTACTGACATGGAACTGTCGTCTTTAAGTACGCTTATAAGCCATCGGCGTGGACCGGTTTGAACTCGTGAAAATGCTACAGACTGCGAAAGTTCATTAAAATGTGCTTTAGTTTTACCAAGCGACATGTCCTCGCTCCTAATCTCGGTGAATCTTCTCACCTCATCCCTCCCTGCCGGGGCCGCCCCATGGTGGGACGTGCGTATAGTAGCCGCCTTGGTTCGGTGCCAAGTCCCCATATTCCATATCCTAACACTAAATGCTGCAGATCACCTATTTTAAATCTATGGCAATTCAAATCGTGTCAAATAGTAGTTGAAATGTAGGATGTAAATTTAGGTTCCTGCAACACTTTAGAATAGACCGACACCTGTTGTCTGCCTTAAAGTGAAGAAACTATTGAAGAAAGAATTTAGGAATCTTCAAATACTAAATTAGATTCAGGGAAGCGGAAAAACTTGGAGGGCCTGTATACAGAGAAAGCTATTTAAACAGTTTGAAGTATGTAAAAATATTATCTGAGCCTTCTAAGTATCATGCTCTCTTCTTTCGGCACATTCTCTTTTTCAGATTGCTCTTTCTCGGATGTACTTTTCATTATACATCAATCAAATATGGTATATCTCCTTATACCGGGTAGCCTAACAGCGCTGCATTTCACGTGTGCAGATAACCATTGGCTCTTTATAAAATTGCAGAACTCCAACGGGGTAAATCTGAGCATTAACGAGAGCGACATACTTACAGTTTGAAGTATGTAAAAATATTATCTGAGCCTTCTAAGTATCATGCTCTCTTCTTTCGGCACATTCTCTTTTTCAGATTGCTCTTTCTCGGATGTACTTTTCATTATACATCAATCAAATATGGTATATCTCCTTATACCGGGTAGCCTAACAGCGCTGCATTTCACGTGTGCAGATAACCATTGGCTCTTTATAAAATTGCAGAACTCCAACGGGGTAAATCTGAGCATTAACGAGAGCGACCTTCCCTCCTCTGCTCTTGCATATCAGCGTAAAGTGAAGGAATCCGTGCTCATTGAGTCCGTGATGATATACAAGAAGTTACCTAATATGCTTTCCACTCCAATTACACAGCCCTTATATCTTAAAGCATAAAGTGATTTTTTCGATTCACAAGTAATTAAAAGGTCTATTTCAGCTATCAATATGCGCCAAAAATAATTCTGTAACTGCGTAATACACTTTTCTTATTTAGCATTAGAGACTATACCCACTATAAGGTTAAATCATGGTGCCGTAACAAAAACCGCGCATATTGTTATTATCATCATATAAACTTTGCTTGGCAGAGCCTCCAGAAGCAATTGGGGTGCCGCTATCAGATCTATAAATATGATAACCAGGAAGAGTGAATTTTTCGTAAGGAAGAAAATGGGTTTCAGTGATACAAGCAATATCAACATTGTGTTGAGATAAAAATTCAAGAAAAAATTTACTACTCATAACGAAGAACATGCAATCATGAGACAACGCAGCAGAGTGAAATTTTACCTAACTTCGTGTTTGCATGCTCTCCTTACAACGCTTCTATGTTTTGATTTCCTGCAAGGGTATAATGCGTAATAATAACCTATGCTTTGGAACGCCGTTACTGATGTATGCCGTAAGTGCATTGAGTTGAGGTAGAAAATACAGACCGACACTAACTTGTCAAACAGAACTAGCTTAATGATACAGCTAAGAGTACACAAGTTACGAAATGAAGCCTTCTTAAAAAAAAAAAAAAAAAAAAAAAAACTCAAAGAAGAAAGGCACAATAAAGAAATATTTTCATATGACTGTCAAAAAAATTTTGTGAACCCAACAGTTCCTAACCAAATTACAGTAGGCAATTATATACCCACAATTTCGCTATAGCAAGAGTTACTACACAGAGTAAATTAACAAAACATAATGTTGTCGCTTATACATGGATAGAACACGAGTACAAGAAGGGCTCCAACGAAATGGCTTCTGCTGTTTATCACCAGCTGTCGCAAAGCGATCTCACCAGCTTCACAACTATCAGGCTTTATGCAGACGGCTGTGGAGGATAGAACAATTCAACAATAATCGCAATATGTTTCTATTTTCTGGTTAATGAAGCTCCGTCAAATGTGGAATGTAGAGAGTGTCTTTCCCGCTACAGGGTACTCATTTCTCCCCTCTGATAGGCTATGTGCTCAAATTGAAAATGAGATAAAGAAACGTCCCATAATCAACAATCCAGCTGATCACGAAGAGATTTTCAGCAGACATGTTGAAGTGTTAACGTTAGGTACGGATTGTTCAGTAAATTATTGGAAACTGACCGCTAAAAACATGAAGACGCCTGCGTCTTGGCATTTTAAATTTTCTTCAGCAAAACGATTTGTGATTAAGAAAAATAGGTTGGGTACAGTGACAGGGAAGGGAGAACCTCATTTTAGTGCAGATGTTTATCTTGGAAAGTCGGTCATGAAAAAAGGAAAGCGCTTTTTGAATATGAAGATGCCTTATAAAGTACTGCCAGAAATAAGCTTAAATCCTCCCAAAGTAATGGATATAAACTTCTGCTTAGAAAGCATTTTGGTGTGAATTGGAAAAGGAACCAGTCCCTTGAATTTTATAAGTCTCTTTCTTGAAGCAAGAGTAGAAGAGAATTCCAGGGAAGAAACAGATTTATTTTGTAACACACATAATGAGGAAGATTCTGACTTGAGTGTAATTTATCACAAAGGATGTAATAATTTATAAATTTTCAAAATGTTAACTATTTGAATGTAACATAAACAAAGAGTTGATTAGACCACATATTTTCGCTTACGACTGTTTGCTTGCTAAAGTATTTCAATTTTGTAACTTTAATATTGTAGTTATATCCTAGACAGAGTTTTCATTTCCCTAAATAAAGATATTTAAGGTAAAAACCTGTCATAAAATGTTAATGCTGTACCAAAACTTGTCTTAGCACATTTGTTGTGGCCAAACTTGTCTTATCCAAATGTCATTGCTAAATTACTCCTTTTCTATGAGTTAAACTTATACGTTACTTTATTTTCACGCTTTTAATTTATGGGTTTAGCTTTTGGTAACAAATCTAAAGAAATCAGATATGCAATTTAACATATATACACTTTTTGTATTTTCTGGAATATCACTTATGATGGATAAGACAGGTTTTTAACCAGACCGCTTCATTAACTCTACAGTGGGTATAGTCTCTTGTTTTAAATAAGAACAGCGTATGACACTATTACAGAACTAGTTATAGGCATATAATCAGAAGTGATATAGACTTCTTAATTACTTGTGAATCTAAAACTTGACGTCATTCTCTAAAAACTCAAGGCTCTGCAATTGGATTAGTAACTTTCTCCATGTGTTTACATTGCCTTATATATCATCACGGTCTGTAGTACATGCCTCTCAATGAGTTGATTCCTTCAGCATTTACGCTGATATGCAAGAGGAGAAGAGCGATGGTCGTTCTTGCTTATAACGCCACGAAGGTCCTCTCGCTTACAATGCCACTGACTGGCATATGCTTAAATTCACACCGCGGAGTCCTGCAATATTTATAACGCATGAAATGTTGTCTGAACACGCGAAACACGGTGTTTTGGGCTACCTGGTAAACGGAAGAGGAAAAATGACAAGGTAAAATTGAATTAACATGTTTAATTCTCTTGTTAATGATATTATTGTGTACTTTTAAGGAAATAATGCGCATGTCCCATATTTAAGATTATTTTCTCCCAAAGAAGTCGAATAGATAGTAATGACATATTGTAAAGACATTTTAAACTAAGAAAAGCAAAAATACAGCAATTAATATATACGGGATGATATACTTAATAATAATATAATATAATATAATGACATACATATATAATATATATTGACGCAAAAAAACTTGCTCTGTGGTAAGTTGTTTAGCCGACTAAGCATGCGCGTACCTTGCACATTTTATGGTGTGGAGGAATTCTAAGCAAAGCTTGGTATCACAGTAAGCAACACACATAAAAATGAATTAATTACTCCGACGGTCTGTAAGGCGATGAACTCACAGGAACCATTTAGCATAAGGAAATGTAACGCTAATTATTTTATGCTTACAAGTACATAATTAATAATAGAAATATATTGAGGTTGAACTCTATTCTGTTTATATTCCCAAGTCAACTTTATGTGCCTCCTGCATACCTCTCCTTTTATCCGTTCCCAACTTTTCTCCGAGTTTGAAATCATTAGCAGATTCTCTTTCAGGTTTAGGTATAATATTTACCTTGCTTACATGATAATGGTGCTAAATTATTGTTGTCAAAACTATATACAATATATATTACAACTCTCAGAAGCGTGTCATCTGTAGGAAGTGTTATCTACGAAAAACTCTGTCAGATCAGACGATGTGCCTCTGCTGCGCTTTCCCGTATACTAGTGCACGAACGGCTGAAACTGCGTATTTATAGCTAAATCCACTTTCTAGTGCATTCAGCAAGAAATCTTGATACGCTAGACCGTTATCGAAACATGAGCCAAAATGAATCAAAATCCATTTATTCACATGTACATTTGAACTTCTAGCATTCACCATGACTTTCCAGTGTTAACGAATGCGCTACTGCAGCATGTTAACAACGAGAATCACTGTAGTCCGAATAAGGGGACTGGTGAATGCATTTCGCATCGTCAGTAAAATGCTGTAATGCAGTAAAATGCCTAGTTACCAATACACATTACACCGCGTGAGTCTTTTCATCCTGCTAACTAGGTAATTTCTGCGTATTGCGAACCGGCTTCTGGAATCAGAAACAGAGCTCAAGACACCACATGACGGATCGTGTGACTGACTGCGTGATTCAGCATCCGCATTGTAGTACGAGGGAAATTCAAAAGCATCTGAATATTAGCCATTCTTATGGGTGGGGAATGCTACACAGTTTTACATTTATGATCTTCAAATACGCCAGGAACTACTGCAGCTGGACTTTGGACGGAGAGTGACGTTCGCTGAGTGTATCATAGGACAAAATGAACAAGATCCCCATTTTTGGCGACTGTGTTATTAGCAGACCAAGCAGATTTCCACAACACAGGCCAAGTACTTCGCCGCAACATGCATTACTGGAGCTGTAAACTCACATTGGATGCAAGAGGTGGCCTTACAAGTCCAATGGGGTTTTAATGTTTGTCCGGTATATTCGGTGATCACCTAACAGGTCCTTGTTTTTATGATGGCCAAGTCCTTGAGAATCGCATATACACTTCCTACAACATCAGCTGCATACTCTGTTGGATGACGTGCCACTGTAGAAGCGACTAACTGTGTGGTGTCAACATGATGGGGCGTCAGCTCATTCAGGCGGTCGTGTAAAAGCTTATCTCGAAGCTATCTACCCTGAGCAATAGATCGGACGGCATGGACCAGCAGATCTAAGCCCATTAGATTTGTTCTTATGGGACTATTTTAAAGATATCGTTTACCAGGAGCGGCCAATGACCCTCAACAACTCAGGGAATGCATCATCTTAGCTTGCCGGGAAATCACACTGGCCATATTGAGAAGGGTTAGACTGGCTATGATGGTTAGACTGAAAATTTGGATCCGCTTATTACAACCACATGGTGGAAATAGGTAAACTGTAAAGGTTTATCTGTGTGATGGTCCGGCATAATGTCATAGTCACTGTTAAATGCACTACTTTGGGTACCAAAGAGGTTCACAATAATCACAATATGGACTTGCAAAGTTATCTAGGTGACGTAGGTACTGCTATTTGTAAATTTTCAGAACAATTTTTAACTTTCTTTAGTATGAAACAATGGTTTTAAATAGTAAAATGGTATTTAATAACGCCTTATGTTTTCAAATTATAATTCTAATGTTATTAGCATTTATTTATGATGTTTATTAAAGCGTATTCTAACAAGTAACAATTTGTATTTTAATGACATTCACATAATTAAACTAATTACGTGAGACCATTTTTCCGGCCAGTCTATTAGTTCTTGTTAAATTTTCTAAACATAAAAAGTACCTTCAAGTGACATTATTTGAACCTGGGCCCTTCATTGAAGGTCAACGCGCACACTGCAAGCTACTTCACGAAGAGCGGTGCGAAGAAGTCATTTCGGCCATCATCTTGGGACGCAATTCAGTGGGTGGTGAATACGGGATGCATAATTTCTCAGTCTGCAGGCTGAGGCGACTCACCCGGGGCAGACAGATATTCGTAAACTCTGACATTATATCACAGTTGGCGGAAATCACAATGTTTAATAGAAGTTTCTGACATTTATTGGTGTGTGACACGGATTCATTCCTGGGGTCGCTCATTTATCGGTGTAGATGGCGTGTTTCAGTAGTGGAACGCTACATTTCTGTTAGGCAACGTGTTGGGTGATATAACATTGAATTTTAGTTTCTTGCAATATGTATGTTTGACGCCCAAATTCGTTATTTCTACTGCTTTAAAGCTACTGATTAACCGTAATGTTTCCCATTTGCTGTTACATGTTATTTTTATGTCAGGCCTTCTATTTTTGTCTCACATTGAACGCTTATATTACTATTTTTTTTTGCTAATACGGCATCATCTTGTCGCTAACGACAATGAAGATGTAGGTAGCGCAAACATGTTACAGCATAAGCAGAGTTGCGAGGCAAGACCATTCGCGATACAGCCGAAGGCGTAATGCAAGAATGGCCATTTAGATCCGTAAATTACAATCGAAAATTGTCTGAGCTTATCTAAAGTGTCAATCTGAATTATATAAAAACTAACATCCTAAATTAAAATTAAACGAACTATTATAAAGACACACATCAAACAACTGTTATATCACAAATAAGATAAGCTTCAGGTGTCAGCATCTAATATCAAAGGCAGAGCCAAATGGAAAGTCACCATGATAATGCAGTAGATGGCGTAAAATCTGGAATCACATTCGTGTGTTATTCCGAAGCTGCCAATTCATGGAGAAAGAGATGCAGAATATTTTCTCTATGTCCGCAACGCAAATATAAAGTATGCAGTATGCTAACTCTTATGTTATGTAGTGCATTACGACACTATCTAGTCTAGATGATTCCATTCATGAATCATGATTCAAACCATGAGTCTTGCGCTTAATTTTCATTTTGAATGGCATTTAAGGCATCTTTCACTACGCCGAGGCGTGAGTTTAAGAATTACATATTTATCAACGTTGGTATATCTGAGGCACCTTATTCCAACCAACGTTATTTTGTGAATCCTATGTATTTTGCATTTATTTGATACCTGTGATATTTTCCGGCCCTTCAAAAGCGTTTTATATATGAATTTGTGCTTATATTTCCACGTGATAGATCTGTGCCCCTGTATTGATCTACTTCCGCCATTACACGTTATATATTAAAATTATTTATGATATGAAGAAATGCTTTGATTTTGCAATTTTGTTGCTGTTACAATTTATATGTAGCAACCAATAATTTAGCGTAATTAGTTGAATGGTAAAAACCTTGAACACTTTAAAAGTAAGTGAAAAAGTATTTCGTGTGAAACAATTGCCATGTTGCCTTTCTCACCGTGGTATATCACCGCCTGCTAGGAACAAGGGCGGGACACTCCGCCGATGACGTCACGCAGGAGATCATACTCGGACTCAGCCCTGGCATACTAATCCCAGTGCACTAATTTTCATTTCTCGGGGCTCGAATTTAAAAGTTGAGTTTTGGTGGACCGGATAGCAGGAAAAACTTCAATTTTTCATTTTGGTTCCTGTTTTGATTATTTGTAGCATTAATAATTATATCATGAGGTGTTATTCTTGAAACTGAACCGAAAGTGTACAAAAATAAATGATATACACATGTTTACACTGTTTACACTCCCTTTCACTTCGTTAGTGTTTAGTTTTCCATCCATTACTTGTGAAGTTCCAAGCATAGAATTAATGAACAAATAACAACAAAAATGGGAAATATTGTTCTCTCTAGATTAAATTATATTACGTTCTATAGGTTCATGATGCCCAAACAGGCCTTGAACGTATAATTTGTCAAAGTATACCAAATTAAATACACAAAGTATAGAACCTTTAAAGTCCTGGCATTAAAATTAATAAGAAGAATCTTAAACTTTCAAGAGCATTAAAGCTTAAGACAGACATTAAACATTAACAATTTTATCACATGGCATTTAGAGTTTATGTCACTATACGGTGTTTACATCTCTATATACAAAGCTGTCCAAATATAATGTTATCATCTACATTCTGAAAACATTAAACCTGTACTCAAAAAGTTCTCTATATAATTTCTAAATTATTAGTCATTACTCTAAAAACTGCATATGCAAGGTGTATATTTCAAATGACATTGCTAAAATATATGCAATAAATATTAATTTTCTAATCCATTTTGTGTAGCAGTTACTAACTTTTAGTCTGCCTCATATGACTTAGTTCTGATATTATTATTATTATTATTATTATTATTATTATTATTATTATTATTATTATTGTTTGTATGTAATGAATGTCATAATCAGATATTAAGATATATTTTTCTATTAAAATGTAGGTACATACACATATTCAAGGTACTTAATATTTACACCCTTACTTTTATACAAAGGACGTAAACATTTTATATGAGGTATACCTACGTTCTAAAAATATTAAATATGTCCGTTAAACATACTAATGGTATTTATACATTGTAACCTACTTCATGTTGAAATAATACCTGAGTTATACTGCGAGTTGCAGTTTTAAGTTGTATTAAGTTTTATTATATTTCTAGTTCACTCAAAACACAGCAAAATTAACATAAAATCATTACACTTGGCTTGTTTCGTTTTACTTAATGCTGGCTTTACAAGAAAATTAGGCTCATTGTTGATTAATGTATTTTTCTACAGAATAAACCAACTTATCACAGAGGTACTATTTAACAGAAATGTTAAAACTATTGTAGTTGCAACGTTTCCTCAAGATCACTGGGGAGAGCTTTAAATATTTTCATTGTTTCATAGTATACACCTTTCTGGAAATAAGAATCTTGCATAGGACGATGGAGATTTCTCTATTGTCTGGAGTTAATTTTTTTCCGTGTTTGTTTTAAAACTATGGAAGTTATTGACATAAAATTTTAAAAAGGATAATATGTATGCACAAGGCAAGGTTAGCATATTCAGTTTAAGAAAGAGTTCTTTGCATGACTGTTTATTATGAGTGTTACACATTATTCATATAACTTTGTTTTATGCTAAAAATATGCGTTTAGTATATACTGAATTAGCCGAGTAAACTATTCCATACCCCTTAGTGGAATTAAAATGCGCAAAGTAATCCAACTTGAGTGTATCGATTGAATAAAAGCTAACCATAGCTCGAATGACACAATATGCTGCATTAACCTTAGGTATGATGTTGCACCCCATCCATGACGTCTGTAGTAGACCGAGATGGGGGACGCAGCGGCTGGGCGGTAGGCCAAGGTTCCCCGTGGGCTGTCGTGCCATGGAGTTATTATGATGTTGTTAATATGTCACTTCCAATATAAGTTCTTATCCACTAAGAAGACAGACATTTAAGTTCATCAGGTTGTTGCAATAACACATCGCTGATTAGTATTTCTAGATGGGTTACTGATGTACGGTTAGTTATGAATTTAACTACTTCTGTCGTTTCAAGATTTACTGAAAGTGGGTTTGCTTTAAACCAATCTGACATACAGTTGAGAGCATAATTTAATTTTATAACACATTCACATAAATGTATGCTTTTTACTGGAACACTGGTTTCGTCTATAAATAGGTACATATGAGCAAAGTTGTTTATCTACCGTGGGGGTCATTTACGTAAACTAAAAATAACAAAGGACCTAAAATTGACCATTGGGGAACGCCGTGTTTATTAATTTCCAATCTCAGATACTGCTGTTATTTTGATTGTGGATACTAATTTTGACCCTGTATTTTCTTTCTTCTGGCTGTGACATAAACTAATTTAAATATTTGTTATTATTCCAAAAAACGTTAGCTTCACTATCAAACTGTAATGATTTTCACAGTCAGAATCTTCTGTTATATCACTGTAAATACCGTGCATATGTAAACTGTCATTTAAAGATGTTAACACTTCATGCATAAGTTTGTAAATTGAATTCCTTGTGGATATTTCTTTTCTAAACCCAAATTGTTCTCGGATAAATAGATTGTTATTTTCTATGTAATTATACAATCTGTTAAATGTTACTTTCGCAAATACTTTTGACAATATTAGTAACAAAGATATTGGTCTCTAATTTGAAACATCGTCCCTTTAGAAAGGGGGCGTCACATTTGAGTATCTCATTCTATCAGAAAATATTCCGATATGTAATGATTCATTACTCAAATAACTTAGAGGAATGCTCACTTGGTACCACTGTCACTCTATCTTTCCTAGATAAGAAGGGTGTTGACTGTGGAGCTGGAAACTTCTAATTCAAATAAATGTAAGATTATTTTTGTTTAAAGGTCTAAGCACATTTTTTTTTCATTTACCCCCTCCCTGATGCGTTCACATAAAAACCTACTTAAGATATAAAATACAAATGTTAACCGCTTAAGTAACCATATGTATGTATTTGTGAATACTGAGGCAGCTAACAGTGGTGCATAATTTAATCTAGAACACTGAAATATGTCTTGAAAATTGAAAAATATATATGCATGAAAAGTCCACGTCAATAATGTGCCAGGCAAATTCTTTCAAATTTCTTTAATAGCTTAAAATATAAAACCTAACTGCTGTGAATTTTGAATAATCTATCTTGACTAGTTCAGTAGATGAGCGCACTAGAAAACCATAAATGTAACATTGTTAAGGTAGCGACTACCCAGTCCACTTAAGGTTGGGAGGAGCACAAGTTTAAAGACATGCTGTTATGGTTTTTAATTTGACCCATCTGTCCCTATACTTATATTGCGATCGAAACAGTCAAAAAAAGTCTTTTAATGACCAGAAAAAGACAACTAAGCTATTTGATGTGCACAAATACATAAAAACTTCATTTATTTGGAAACTTCATATAATTTCTTAAACATTATATAATTGAAAGTTTAATTAGCTATATTGGGGAAGATTAACATTTTACTATGCAAACAGTTTTAAAATATGTAATATTTTGTTTTATTTAGTGTCCAACTTTATAGCTCAATTTTGGAAAAAATTCAAATGCCACATGGTTATTCTGTAATTAGAGCGACATATCTTTAAGTATCTACTTTCAGAGCAACTAATATTGGGCAGCATATTAAAACTTCACACTTTGGCTCAATGTGAAAATGAGTTACTGCATATTGTCATCATCATAGCATAGGCATTTTTAGGCTAAAAAAATATACAACTTGGGGAACCATTCCACCCAGGGATAAATTACCTAGAGTCAAGATAATAAAATAGGAGAGCAAGAGGAAGGGAATTGTGATTAAGGATGGGATTATAAAACTAGGTATGTTTTTATTAAACTCATAGTATTTTTTTTTTTAAAAAAATTACTCACATACGCACTGTATTGTATTAGCCTATAGTATGACTTTAACGACGTTTTATATTACTGTACATAGAATATCGCGAGCGAAATTAATTGATAATATCCGACGTGTTCCATTCACATTAGTTTCCCTACCTATTCTGCAACAAACTTTTGTTACTAAAGCTTATTCTCCTATATACTTCATGCTAATCGAGATATATATTACCAGAAATCATATTATTACTTAGTTCCTTGTAAGAATAGAAGGGAAGTAAGGGGACGCACTAGGCTAAAACGATAGTCAAATCTTTCAAAAGCTGGTCGCTAAGTGATGAATTTGAAATGTGGATATATTTGTATGGCGGGGAGTTAAACAAAGAAAGCGGATGACGAATTCCCGTTCGGGAAAGTTTAAGGACTGAAATATTTACACCAATTATCTGAAGTTGTCCTCTTATGTGATCTAAGGGTAACATGCAAGTCTCTGGTTCCAAAGTTCGCGGGTTCAAACCCTGAGGAGGGCGATGGATTTTTTTACGGGAGTAACAATCCTGAGCATGGCTTCTTTCGGAATGGATATAAAGCCGTTGGTACCGGGTCGCAGTTTACGGCCCGTGAATGACCCTCAAGTCTATAAAGAGGTCTTTGAACAAAATTTGAGGTTTACTATAGATTGGGACGCTGAGCACCGAAGCATTGAAAAAGCGCCCATAAATAAAACTCAGTTTAATTTAATTTTCTCTGAAAAGGTCAGGCTATGTGCATTTCTGTGTAGTAAGATGTTGTCTGTCTCTTGCTGTTTATCAATTATGTGAAAGTGTTCCATAATGAAGAGTGCAACAGAGGATCTTCCCAGAAAATTTATAATACATGTTTTACATGTTGTTTAAATATTTCTAAAGTATGGCACTTTAATTAAAACTGTTAAGGGTATTTTTGAGAAAATCGAAACTTTAGAAAACGCTTCGATGTAAAGAGTAGTCTGGGGCGGGGAATTTTACCGAAAATCTTCGTTTGGCATACTTAGAAAATATTGAACTTAAATACCAAGTTTGGTATTTAACCAATTTTTTTTAGCTACATTGTTCACATACACACCTATGAAGCCTCTTTTCATTTTTTTCTAAAAATGATGTCTTGAATGTAGAAGACCTCAAATTATGTATTTGCGGTGAAATTACGGTATCGACTTTTGGGGATAAGCCTTCTCTACTTTTTCTGTACATTGTACATGGTAGAGGAATCAACATTCTGATGTGATACTTTCATATAAGATTAGCTATGCTGGAGCAAACTATTCGTATAAAAACTTGTTTTTCTATCCACTTCATGCATATTAAGGTAAACGTTAGCAGACGTGGTTTTATTACGATATTATTTCCCTATACAAGAAGAATCAGGAAATACAATAAGCTAAAGCGATTATCAAGGTTTTTAAAATTCAGTCGCTATGTGACAGTATTGATATTCCGTTCTCTTTGCTTGACAAGGATGAAAAAATGTGAAAAATATAAGTATTAGAAAATTTAAACTTACACAAAGCAATATCTCGGAAATGTTTATCTCCAAAAGAAAAATATATTTGTCATAAATTAAACGTTTTGACGAAATCTACATTTTTTCCATCTCTTACGATTTACCAGCTCTGCAAAACTCATTCAGAATATAAAAGACCTCACAGACTACACTTAAGAAATTCAAGATATAGATTTTATTTATCCTGTAAAAATCTTTAATATACAGTATTTTAGTCAAAATTGCTGACTAATTCTGAAAAATGTTAAAAACAAAAAAAGATAAAATGTTGTATATAAAATATATGTTTGAGTGAATGGGGGGACATTCACGCAATCTTCGTGTTTCATCCTTCAAAGATACTGAACTTAAATATCAACGTTTCGTTTTTGATCTACACTGTTCACAGACATAAACGCACGCGCGGGCACGAGCGGACCTTTTTCCAGAAACATCTGCTTTTATTTGGAGATCCTGAAATATTTATTTCCAATGAAATCTCAGTATTGAATTTTTGGGTTGGTTGCAATACCTTCTCTACCTATTACGGTGGTCCCGAGCCAATTCTGACTCCTTCGTGTGGGCATCCTCCAAGTGGTGATCGAACCAGTCCAAACAAACGCACACCAAAATGTACGCCGTGCGTTGAGGCCCGTTTCGGTGGAAAGGGATATCCTGGTTGGTTAAGGATCGCGCATTTGAGCCTGGGCATCTGTTTTTCAGTGGCTGGGGATGGTGCGCAACCTCATACACCACTTTCGTTTCTGCTTCTCCTAAACGAGAGGCTAAGGACTAACCCAACCCTAGTCAATCGCCCAGGACCAGGTACTATACCGAACTCCAAGGTGAATGGGACAGCGAACCTGCTATATTCCCTGTGTAACCCGGTCACCGAGTGGGTTGTTCCCTCGTTGGGCTCCTGGTGGATGGGGAGCACTGGGGGATGAAATTATATAATATTCTGATGGTAAAAACTACACCAAAAATAATTTAGTGTTGAGACAAGAAGTGCTGTGTCCAGTGGTCCTCGCTACTTAGTTGTACCAGAACAGACGAAGGAAGAACATTTACGTCGGATAGCCGTTTCGCAATCCAAAAGAGTTTATATAAAATTGCTGGTCCGGTTAACTCTTGTGTTCGAGCCCGAAATAATAAACTCCTGGCTGAGGGAATTTCAGCATCCCAGGGAGTGAAGAAGCTTCGAACGCAAATGTTAGGCAGCTACCCGGTCAAGGTTGAAAAAACACAAGATTTTAAACTCCTCGCCTGGCATTATCACCAACCGCGCATTGGACGGTTTGTCCAATGAGAAGCTTCAAGAGGATCTGGCAGAACAAGGCGTAACGTCCGTATATGAGGTTTAACGGAAAGTCAAAGGTGTACTCGTGCCTACCCGTACTGTGTTTCTTACCTTTAATCGGGTAGATCTCCCTCAAAGGATTGAGGCAGGGTACGAAGCCATTGAGGCTATGCTATATATTCCAAACCCCTTACGATGTTACAAATGCCAGTGTTTTCTGCATACCAGCGAATTTTTTACTGGTCGGTCTTCATGTGCTGTCTTTGTCGACGCTTCGCACGATGGGGATTGCACTATTCCTGCATCTTGTGTGAACTGGAGCGGTGAGCACCCATCTAATTCCCGAGATTACCCCGTTTTGCTGAAAAGATAGCCATCCCAGAGATTCGGATGAAAAAGGGGACCTACTCGGAAACCCGTAAGCCGTATCCGATAACCCTCTGTCCCGCGTTCCGGTTCCTATAGCTCAGTTACAGCTAAACAGGTATCGCAAAGCAGACCTGCGACATCTACGGGGCCACAATTGCCGAAAAGATTGTCTTTGCTAGACCACTTACGCAGACCCCAACTAAAACGTCTACTTCGACATTACTATCTGCCAAATCCGCCAGTGTAAAGCACATTCTAGTAGAATTGTCACCCCAAACGCTGACCTCTGGCGATAAGACCGGCATAACAGTAACGTATTGCACACCAGGGAAACATTTAGAGGCCAGCTATGTTAGGACCGACTTCCTTAAAGAACGGTCACGCCTGCACCCAAAACATCCAGGGGTAGTAAAAATCCACGTCACTCTCCACGCAGATCCTGTTCTGATCTGCTTCGATTGGTGACATCAATTTTCGCCGATCAGTATCTCAAATCTCCTGGAGCCGAAATTTTCTATTGATAAGGTGTCTGCCTCTTTGTAGGAGATGGAACAGGAGGATTCTGCTCTCACTATCAGACGGACATTGCGTAAGTGGCAGGATCGTGTTAGTCCAACGGCTAAAAATAATCAATTAAACAGACCAGCACCGCCCAATATGCAGAAACGCCATTCTATTAAGAGCATATCCCATAATGTAGACGAGTTCCATCTGCGAGAATTGCTTCGAAAACACGATATTGACATGCCTAGCGTGTTTCTTAAGGGGGAGAGGATGTACCCACATTGCTTAGGTGCTGCATCCCATGTAGATCTCGCGATGAAGACATACAGGAAATCTGTGATGTGTGTTTCTAGTATCCGTTCTTGTTGTTTTTAAAATTTTTATCCAAGCACAGTGACTGCTTATTTCATCTACCCCGAAGGCGTAAGTGCAATGACCGTGTCGGGTGTGCCTTTGTTAATGGAACCGAACCTTTTACCTTCGGTTTGCACAGTAGCACATCTTTACGCAGAGTATTCAGGATGCTCTTCACATGTTACACACTTCTAGCATTAATGTGGAGTATGCATGTATCCCTGGTCACGTTGATTTGCCGGGGAATGAACTGACGGATTTGGCAACTTAGAGGGCAGCAACGCAACCCACTGTACTGTTATACGGTTTGTGATCTCTACGGACTTCAGGCTTGGTGTGTGGAGGTCGGTGCTTTCGTGCTGGCATGCAGAGTGGCCGTCTCCCCGCGCTAACAAGCTTCGGGAGGCGAGTGATCTTCCTGTAGACTGGGTGATTTCCTCTCGTGTAGCTCGTCGGGAAGAGGTAATAATGACTCGCTTAAGAATCGGTCACTATATTTTTACTCAAGTCGCCTTTTTAAGCGGAAACGGATACCTATCTCTCCGCTCTGTGAAGCAGCATTGTCAATACGGCATGTGCTGCTAGGATGCGTCGCTCTAGCGGCGCTTCGCTCGTCCCTAAAACTGCCGGCCTCCCTCGCAAAGGTACTTGCCGACGACCACATATCGGTAGCCACGGTTTTTACTTTTTGTCCAAACTGACGTTCCCATTACGCATTGAATTTTACTTGTATTTTTCCCGCCATATGCTCTTGGAGTCGTAGTAATGGGCTAGTTTTATCTTAAGCGCCTTTTAACCTGAGAACCTTGTTTTAGTTTTCGTTTTAGTATCATTTTCGTTCCTATTTACGTATGCTTTAGATTCATCTGTGACTTTTCCGCCGGCATATTACACTAGTTTTATCAATAATCATCATAATTATAATCATAATCATCATCATCATCATCATGTGCAGAATGGAGAACTTAAACCTTTCATTAATAGCTTAAGAGCCACCAATGAAGAAGGTGTAATGACCTTATAACCTTTATCTTAGAAATACAAACATAGTTTCCTGCCTGACTCTACAGTCTAGGTATTTTTTCCACTCCAATAAATGAAAAAAAATAAAATATTATTTTCAGTTCGCCATACCTTGGATCATGCTTTGTGTTGTGGTCATATTATCACACGTAAAGATTGAAGAGTTGTTACTAACATTGGTTTTAAACTTTAAGGATTGATACTTTATAAGAAAACTCATAATTATTTTATAACACCAATCGCATCAAGCATTTCAGTCATTGTTCGTATAATTGGCATACAATCCACACCAGAAACAAAGCAGGTAATCGTTATTAACCGCCAAATTCACAGACGGAAAGTACATTCAGAAGCTGATTAGATTTTCTATGACCCAAGTCGGTCATTTTTTTAAAGCAACACACAACACGTGCTTCATTGCAGCAATATTCAACAGCGATTAAACCGGTCATGATAATCTCGTAGCATGGCCTGTGTCTGTTGCAGGTCTCACTTCATTGCCGTGCATATTGCGCAGATGATTAGCAACGAGCTGTTTGTGTATTTTGAGGTGTGATAAATGTGGCAGGTAGTTCAAGCAGAAAAAAGCGGGAGTTTTATGGAGACGCAGTGTTTGAAACGAACGAAACTTGGACCATGTTTTACCCACAAGGAAACAGATATGTGTAAAACCACCACACACGTAAAATCTAACCTAAAACCTAACTGGTATTATTGCTGTTTTTATATTGTGTAGCCTTATACGCTACATAACATTAACGAAAATGGTAATGCCGATGATGGTAATAATATTAATTATACTAATAACAATAATGATGATAGTGAAAATTATAATAATAATAATAATAATAATAATAATAATAATAATAATAATAAAAAGATGAAAAAGAAGTAAAGAAATGTGTATCAATCTGTAACTGAACTTTTAGTATTAGAAGTGCCAAACTATGTATGGTTGTCAATGCAGTTATATTAGTTACTTTGTTATAGACGAACTGCTGCTCTAAGCTCCCTACTTACCGGCGATAAGAAAGAAACGTTGTTTGATACTATTGTCTGAACTGCATCAGAGGGAATAACTACCTGCTTGGTCTTATTGAAGTTCTATCTATAAAAAGCAGTGGTGGCTCACGAACTGCAAAAGGAAACTGCCAGAACAATTTTTCTATGCCCGAAGGTGTACGTCCTGCCAGATAGGCAATTATAAAACTTATGTTGTGTAAGAAAACACCTTGCAGAAAAAGATCACACTAAGAAATATTACAGGATGGTATGAACCGGAAATTATTAATGATTAACTTCCAAACTAACATGTGATTGAAACGTCTCACTTCGAAAGAAAAAAAAAATCGATTGTCACAGTTTGGAAAGATGTGGAAATAGAAAAAGAAAGTATTTCGAATTTACCTCATTGTTTGTTAAACAATAGTGAGATCCTATATTTTCTTGCTGCCATTGTGAAAATGACGCTTATGAGAATCTGTGCACCGCGTCGTTTTCTAGATTCATTAATAAAAATCTGATGTGTTTCATTCACATGACTTTGTCTACATCTGTGTAAAATTATTGTTAATACGCTTATTCTTCTATGCATTTCATGCTTACCAACATAAACATTAGCAGAAATGTTCCTATTGCTTGCTTTCTTGTAAGTGCAAGGGAAACAAGGGAATACACTAGACTAAAGCGATAGTCAAAACTTTTAAAATCTGGTTACCATGTGGATGAAATCCGTTTCTTTACATGGCCAGGAGCTGAAAGGAATGTCTCAAAAATGGTCAATTTCATGAAAAAAAACTTATATAACATTATTGTGTGTTACGACGAGATGTACAGTTTTTTGGGTAGTACGCTTCATTTTTCTATCCTTTACGGTTTATCAGCTATGCAACATTCAACAAAATGGTCCAGAATGAAGAGGTTTTCAGAGGCTATTCCCATAAAATTCAGAACATACATTTTATTTGGCAATTGCGTAGATATCTTTAATATATGTTATTTTGAGCAAAAACATAGTCACCATTTTTTAGAAAATAAAAATTCGAATTTGTTCCTATGCAAACGTTAGTTTGAGTTGCGGGAAGTTTCCTCAAAATCTCCCTATAGCAACCTTGAAAAACACTAAATTTAAATACCAAGTTTGGCATTTTACCAACTTTTCGTTTTTAAGTTATCGTATTCACAGACATACGGACACATACATGTACCTTTTTCTAAACATGTTATATATATTTCTATTCTGGTTAATAAATTTATATTTCGTATATGCGTGGCCAACTATCTATTTTTAAAATATAATTTAATTTGAATGGACTCTTTTCTCAGGCGATTAGTACGAGGAGTAACTTGCTACTGAATAAACAATGTAAGTTTTAGAATTCAATAATAATGTTTTATTTCAATCTCGAGCTTTGAGTAACGAAAATTCAACTAATTTAACACATCGTTAACATAATAAATTGCAATACACCTTCTCTATATAACTTAAATGTCGACGGAGATTTTGTCAATAGCGTGTTTAATTTGCACCCTGGATTTTGTAACTATTCACCTAAATTCCTTTACAAATCATGTTCTTATTTCATAATTTACATGTTAACTTATATCCACTAATGTAACACATATATTCTTAAGTGAATTTATTGCTTTAAGAGTTTAGTTAATCTCTTAATTTACGCGATATATCATCGTGATATACAACGAAATTACACTTATGTACATTTCCTTCCTGTTACTTCTCTGTCTCTAAGCAAACATTTTCAAACAAAATAGGACATAATATAATCCTAATTATTTTGTTTTTTCCTTAAGGAAACAAGCTTATCAACATTCATATACCTTCGTTCATCGCTTATACGTGGATATTTCTTTTTAACCACTAATACTACAAATTATAGGTAATTACATAAAATAGCACGGTTGCGCAATAACTTTCCGTTGCAAATGCCCTTACCTTTACATATCTTTTTATGCACTTGCTACAATTTATTTTAAATATAGTTAATATAATTTTGGTTAAGTATACAATAAAATTGAGTAAATAATGACATAAAAAGGATGTGAAGGTAGTTCTCCTGCAAAATTCTTTTTCTATTAATAACGATTATAATATAAATAAAAGCACATTAATATGTAAAGTATTTACAATCAATTATGAATATAATATACCCAATGGTACATAATATGGGTCTGTTAACCTTACTTGAAAATTGTTATTCGCCACATATTTTTAGGTTATGGGCAACTCACCGTAAAATATTATCATCAGCTTTTATGCTATCAATTTTTTAGATATGTTGTAAAATATTTGAGTCATTACATTTTCATAATTATATGCCTCAATAATTTTTCTGTTATATTGCTCTTAGCTTGCAAATCTTAAATTGTATACATTCTCACTATGTAAATTATATAATAAACTATTATTATGTTAACAAAACTAATTGTAAAATACGACAATTTAATGGATTTAGTAATTGAATACGGCTATTTGGCTAAGTTTGTTAATCCTTCTTTGAAAACACTTTAATACTTGAGATTTACAATAATTTTGTTTAAATTATTTTAATCCTTTAAAAGGCGAAGGTTATATTTATGGTATATACCATACACCTTGTCATTTACATCCACAATTTCAAACGTATGGTTCCCTAATTTTTTATTAACTATATATGGACCAGCGTACAATAACTTCATTTTGGAAGTTACTTTTTGGCTGAGTCTGAGATATTTCTTTTCCTCACTAATACTTTTTTTTACAGCTGGGGATTGCAATTAGCTTTCCCTCCTTTAAATTTATTTTCCTCTTTTCTGCACTAAGGAAGTTGCGTTGGTAAGCACGCTAACACTTTTCTTCGTCGGATAATTCGGGTCTCGTGGGATTGTTAAAGGTATCACACTAAAAATAGGTGTGGGTGATGTTACTAGCACTAACTCGGCCGATGAAAACCCTGTAACTAATGGTGTCCTCGATTCGTTGACAGCGTGTGACCAGCTTTTATGGTTCCTGCGATATATAAGCCTTTTCTCTATTGCTTCATCTGCTAGTTCCCTTGTAGAGAAGTATTGGTCGACATTCATTGGTGTATGGTTTTGCTCCCTGCACACTGATGTATGAACATACTTATTACATGGTCCTGGTTTGTCTGTGAAATTTCTTGATGTTTTAATAATATACTTAACAAATTATTTTTCATTTCTTCATCTATTCGTCTACTTTCTGTTTCAGTGCTATATATTACAAGTATTCTTTAGTTTAAGTGTTTCTCTTTCCTTTTCAATATATTTTTTTAGGGAGGAGCCTTCATATACATTCGTTTCGCAGTTAAGACAGGCTAAATTATCGCAGGCGCCATAATATAATTATTTTCCTCAATAATACTTTTAGAATCTTTTATACTTATTTTAATAATATGGGCTCTTCTGGATACTTATCTATTCCAGAAAAAAACTTCCTTCATCCATCTTTATTTCCTTGTAGTCTCTCGTTATATTCTCGTAGCTTTCTGCTTCCTACAATGGGACTGAAGTTTCATATTTTAAATATTTATAACAAATAGGCGCTGCTTAAAATTAATAACACTTTTCCAAAATATGCAAGTATCACTCCCTAAGATAACGTCAATTACTAGTCTAGGAGTTACAAGAGCAATCACTTCGCTTACTTGGTTTCCGATTCTAAGTTTTAATATTATTTGATATGTAACCCTTTCTTTCTTCTTTCCAATAGTAACGTTGCAATAGACACCGCATGTAGGAAGAAAATTTATTTTTTCTAATTTATTCAGTTGTATGAATAACATCTCACATACGACCGTCGTCGTAGATGATGGCATTATGTTTTCTCATCTGGGTTCCACATTAGGACTAGGTTAAACAATTCTGCTAGTTTGGTTTTGCAAGTATTAAACTCTGCTTGACGTTATCTGGGAAGTGTCGGATTCCAGCTGACATAATTTTGGGCTCCGACAGTGGCAGATCTATCTGCTGTTAACTAACTCCTTGAAATAGTCAGTACGGCTGTTGTTAGTAGCAGGGTGGTGTTTTCCAGTGGCCAACTCAATTCTGATTAAATTCTGTTTTGATGAGCTCCAGTGCCTTGAAAGAAACAAGTCCCTAAAAACTGCGTAGCTTTGGTTACCTGCGGCCGTGGATTTTAGCCCTTTACGGCGTTTTCCTTTTTACGATTCCTTTACAATATGCATTCTTAGCTTAATACGAAAATTAAGTCCAGTTCTTTGAGAAACGTCTTTGCAACATCTCCCATTTCTTCGTTGTATGTAGGTGGGTCGATTTGATTTAAAATATTGTAATGATAATGTCTGTGGTTATGAAATGGTACAGTGTCATGATACTCGTCAACGTCAGGTATTAGGTTGTCTGTACGTTTGGTGGGACTGTAGCATGTATTAGTATTATCTTTAGGGTGTAAGCTCTTTAAGTTTTCATATGACATATTTACATTCCTGCTATTGTTGCACTCTTTATTGTTTACAATTGTGTGATTGATGTGCAAGAACTGCCTTGTTCAAATCTGCTATGTTCCCTTTTTCTTTTACAAAATTATTTTGCAATTCTTATATTTCATTTATAATTTCGTTTTGTATTCATGGTTTTTAATTTTAGGTTTTGTGCTTGTACCTCGCTCACTAAACTATTTACATTATCTTCATTTTCTTTTCTTACATTATTAACCTCTTTTTCTAAATTTTCCAAAATGTTCCTGGTCAAGCAACATATTTCGGTATTGATTAATTCCCTTATTAGTAAAGCATTTCTATTTTGGGAAACTTATAAAGGGTTTTGGCACTCCCTTACTTTTTCTATTTGTAACCTTTGAGAAGATTGTTTTTCAGCCATCTCTATTAAGGATCTTTTACAATGTTGCCGTAAATCTTCTATTTTAGAATTTATTTTGCTCTATTGTTAAATCATTGATTGCGTTCCTAACTAGGTTAAGTTCTGAGGCTACTTGAGTTTGGATTTCTGAAGCTTTATTTTCAATTTCCTCTTAATTTCCGTTTTAATGTTATTTATCTGAGATCCTAACCGGTTCTCTACATTATTAATATGAGCCTGTATTTTCTTAACCTCATTTTTAAGCTGAACCTGTACTTTGTTAACCCCATTTTTTATCTGAGCTCCTAATCGTTTCTCTACATGATTAATATAAGCCACTACTTCTCTAACCTCATATTTTATCAGAGATTTTATTTGGCTCTCCATTTTAACCTGCATTGTTTCGATCATCTTGGTGATGCTACTTATTAAATATTCTCTTTGCCGCACACTAGGCTCGGGCATTCAGTGTTGTGAGTTTCCTCACTATCACTCAAAGGGTTGCTATTACTAGGGGAATCCATCATAACATCGAATGTTTCTGCTACTTCTTAATGTCATAAATCGCGCCCTTTGCACTTGAATACACTTACTTGGTGAAGTTGTCTTGGTACCTTTTCCTCTGGAGTTAGATGGTTAATCACTCGCCTTCCTCCGGGTATTCTTAGGTCGTCCAGTGATTGAAGGTGTCCTCGTGCAGATCGTGGGACTCCTAGCGACTCCTTCCTGGGAAAGTTACTTTTCTGGCGATCCTCCAAGTGGAAGGCAGTTCTGACGTCGTTCTCCTCCTACAACTGTCCACCAGGGTAATCTTGTCCTTGGGTCGTCATCCTCAAATCGAGCCTACACGTTGCTGAGCCATCTTAATAGGGTTTTCATTATCGGTATGTTGGTGTATCTGAGAAACGGTAAAACTGTTTCCGTCCAATAAATTCTCTTTCCAATTATATAATGCCGTTTCAGTAGCTTTGTATTCTCGTTAAAAATTTATATTTTGTATATGCGTGGCCAACTTGCTATTTCTAAAATATACTTTAATTCACATTGAGTCTTTTCTAAGGCGATAAGTACGAGGAGTAACTTGCTACTGAATAAACAAGGTAAGCTTTAGAATTTAATAGTAATGTTTTGTTTCAATCTCGAAATTTGAGTAACTAAATGCAATGAATTTAACACATCGATAACATAATAAATTGCAATACACCCTCTCTATATAACTTATAACTCGATGGATTTTTTGTCGATAGCGTGTTTAATTTGCACGCTGGATTTTCTATCTATTGCTTTTAATTCCTTTACAAATCATTTTCATATTTCATAATTTACATGTTAACTTATGTCAACTAATTAACACACATCTTCTTAAGTGAATGTATTCCTTTAAGAGTTTAGTTATTCTCTTAATGTACGCGATATATCATCGTGATATTCAACGAAATTACACTTTTGGACATTTCCTTCCGGTTACTTCTCTGTCTCTAAGCTAACTTTTTAAAACAAATAGGAGATAATATAATCCTAATTATTTTGCTTTTTCCTTAAGGAAACAAGATTATCAACATTCATATACTTTCGTTCATCGTTCTTCCTTTATACATATATCTTTCTTTTTAACCACTAATATTGCAAATTAAAGGTAATTACATAACATTTCATGGTTACACTATTGCTTTCCGTTGCAGGTTTTTATTATTTACCAACCTGTTTCATAATTCAGCAGCAAGCTGTGTAGCACCGTGTAAGATTCACCGATTTCTTGAAAAAACTTCAGATCCTGTGATCGCTGTACTGCTACCATCCCCTCGTGCAGCGAATGCAGGATTGCTTTCACTGGCTCTCTGTGGTTGGTATTAGAGTGTCGTGGGTGTTGATGCCTGCTCAGGTCATTCTACCGCGAAATATGGCTGCCAATGTCTCATTAAACTTAGCAGGTGTTTTAAGCCGTGTGTTTGTAGTGTTAATTTTGGCATTTTGTTGCGCTTTTAATCACATCACGCAGGAGCGCTGACTGAACTGTCATCCAAGAAAACAAACTCTGGGATTTGAAATGCTCTAACTTTTGGAGTACCTCCTCACGCACTTAGTTCGTGAGGCGGTAATTTGAAGCAGGATTACGTATAGGGTACATCTATTACTCACAGACATTGTTATTATCTAACTCTACAGCTTCTCACCCTATACTAATTGTAAAGTGCCATTGACGGCGAAATATGTTTTATACCAGTGTCGGCTTTAGCTCCCTTTAGCTCGTCTCTGTGTTTGCAAGAAAACCTATGACAAATACGGGCTGAGAATTTTACTGGGTTGTGTATTATAAATGTTGTTCGTAACAGTAATTTAATCCGCCATATGTAAAGTTGCCTCCTTAGCTCTGAATGCTATAGCCATATTTGAAGTTCCTACCCCTTTTAACCTTTGTTGGAAGCTGTACTATACCAATGGGTTCTTTTGCTTCAGCTTTGTTTCTCTGTGTCTACGTTTGTGCGCTCTAAATCCAGACACATACGCACATCTACACAAAACAACCAGAACCACAATAATACCCCTATCCCCCGTGTAATTGGTTTTGGTAATCCAGCAACATTTAGTCAAACATGGTCGCCCTCTTCTCCCAACCTAGAAGTTTACATTGAGCTACTTGTAACTCATAAGTTTAAACTTGAAATAAATTTATTGTCAAACATCTACTGAACGCATTTTTGTACATGTGAGACAAGAAGTGTTTCACCTTCCTCTTACTTAAGAGATTACGGATTTCATATAACTCCCTGGAACCTGACGCCGTTAAAAGTCCATTACTTCCTTTTGGGAAACAAGGAATTTTGATACATTTAGTAGCCCTGAACGCGGTATGATAAATATGTGCGGGAACATGTGATATACTTTGCTCATGTCATGGGTTTATTCGATATAGGTAGTTACTTCCAAAACATATCGGTTTCATACAAAGATATCCTTTACGGTTAAATGGAGTGTAATTACGCTCAATTTTAGCAAAAGTATCACGCTCTCAAACCATTTAAAAATAGGAGAAAGTGAGCACCTTATTTTCCTCGATCTCCTACTAGGGAGATCCTAAAACACGAGAAACCGCTGAGGTAGATTTAATAATAAAAATGTACCGAAGATGGTAACATTAATTACAAAGGTATTTCATAAGCCTTTTATGACAAAGGCAGATATATTCAGGTATTTTACGTCAGTTTCATGTACAAATAAAGTTTTATAGTGTAATTTATATATTAAATAGGGCACTATTTAAAGAAGCCTTCCTGGAAGCCTAAATTTCTTTCAAATGCTTTCAATAGTTTTTCGCGCCTGGATATAGCAGTTTGCTCTCATTAGTTAGCAACTTCCTTACTATGGATTATCATCTGTGATTTACATTCCAGTAACAACTTTCCAATTCTTATTAGTCCAAGCGTTAACCTAGATGGCGCTTAGATCAAGCCAACTGAAACTTTCCTGCCGTTTGGCTGTTTTTCACTTCTACGAGCACGAACCTATAAATGTGTAGTCAAATACCTCAGAGAGAGACACAATCCTTTCAGATAATGAGCAGTCTATTACGTTTGTTGACTGTCAGCCATTTTGTTCTCCGGTTCTTTGGCCATTTCGTTTTATGTAGTTATTACAAACGCCAAACCTTGAAAATGCGTACATTATGCTCCGGGGTTGAGTAGAAACAGAGATGGAGGGCATAAAATGAATTAGTATCTTATTGCTTATTACGTTTCCAGTAACATGTTTTGTATATTCGGAGAGTAGGATTTAAATAGATCAACTAAATCTCAGTATATACCTTTATTGCCTGAAATTTATTTCAAACCATTTAAAAGCGACTTCATTATTTGTACTTCCGTGAGTTAGAATTAATAAAATATTTTACAAACAAGCCAATGTTGTATACATCCTGCAATCTTTTTCACAGGTTAATTCTAATTTGTATTTTGTTCAATAGCTTTTTTTTGTGTATATTCTATACGTTTATATATGGCAGTCCATTCTGGAACCGAATTTTAGATAACAACACATTAGCTAATACGCTCACGTCCAGTTTAATTATGTTTGGTTTTGATTTGCACCTTTGAATAGCGATTAGTGTTTTTACATGCTTCCATATTCGTGTTTTGTGTATCATTATGCCGCAGTAGGTAACCAAATGAGTCTATCATCCGGACATACATTAAAGCAAACATCAGCATTTTTCTTTGTCTTCATTCAGAAATTTATTGCCCGTACTGTCATACATGAATGAGGTTTCTGTACACTTTCTGCATTTGTGGGTATCCTAAACTTACGTCTGGAACTTTTGCTTTCCCAAATATGCTTTCCTGTATGTCTAAGTTATATTTGAATTCACTTATCATCACTAGCCATCCCTGTGATGCGGTATGCTATAAAAAATACTGTTCAGAAATTACATTAAAGCGCGCACACTCCTTCTAAGTCAGTGGTCTATGCGCAATTGAACGGCACAGGTATTTTCTGCAGGGTGTTTATCGCCCAGGAAAATTAATGTTGGGTTACATGTTTTAATATCCACAAATATATTTTATTCTCGTACTTTATAATTCATGGTGGCGTTTTACATCAGAGAAGAGTAAAGTTCCCGCTGTTTAAAATTGAGCAACTCTGTTACATTTTAATTGCTAATTTACTTGCTTTGGCAACCATAATCGCACCACTTTGGAGTTTAGAGCCTAAGAGTTAAAGCTAAGGTGCTTTTGAAGCAAAAGTGCAAAGGTAATTGTTGAATTCTTTCGGTTTAAGAGGAGTATAGGAAAGAATAAAGGAAAGAATAATAAACTACAGGATAAGTTTCACTTATTCAGCGTAACAGAATGACCTAGGCGGTGTAGCCTGAGGCTCGCATTCCAGAAGCTCTTGATTGAATTTCCCTCAACTTGGTTACTTTCGTATTTTCTACAGCTCCATTGTGGACTATACATTACCATCAGTTTTCCTGTGCTTCATTTTATTACTTTTCATTCTTGAGATTTGCAAGTTCTTTCACGCTGATGGGTAGTTCGAGCTGCATACAGTAGATGTGCATTGAGGAGGGATCAGTCAGGCGAGCGGGGAAGCTTAATTGTGAAACGTTAAGTCGCAGTGCTTAGATTCTTTCCCGCCCATAAAAGTCTGTCGTAATTCAAAGGGAAATGCATTGCGGATTGTTGTTAGCAGTTACTACAACTAACCTAATGAAATTGTACCCAAAGATGCAACATTTTAGAGATGTAGTTTGTATTGGTAACGTTTTAAGAATAATGTTTTAACTGATTACAGAATTCGTCAAACGCTGCGTCACCCGGTGCAACGATTTCCAGCTGAGAAAAAGCTAGCACAAGTAGAATTTAATAATATGATTTATGTTTTGGAATTCATGAAGGATTCTACTTCGGTATCAATGGAAATCCTAATCATTTTGTGCAATTATATGTCCAGACATTCAGAATGTAAAAATAAATTACCACCTAGATGAATTTTCATTACCAAAATGCCCATTAACCTAATTAAGTGGCGTTAAAGTGTCATGTTTCACTAATACTAAGCTTACCGCCTTCTCTGCGAAATTATTTAAGATCTTTTTTTTTTTTCTTTAGTCTGCGGTGCAGCAGCTCGCGAAAGGCCTGGGAACGCCAATCCAACTGCAGGCCTCAGGCCCACTTACGCACGCCAGATTGAAGCGGCCATCCAACCGGTCCGGTGAGGTGATGTGGCCAGCATCCCGTTTCCTCCAGCCAAAAGTTGGCTCAAGTTGACTCCTCACTTTTACCACTATGCTGAATAAGCACTGTTGCAACACCAGGGGCTTATAATTTGCACCCCGTTGGCGGTATGAACCCGGGAGCCTTCTGCTCGGCAATGTAGCTGAACAGAACGCTATAGTGCAGGACGGAACTATTTGTGCCATTACAGTAAAGGTTTCTTCGGACATAAATTTACGCAATATTCGTCCACTACCTTCTCTCTCTAGAACGCTAATAATAATAATAATAATAATAATAATAATAATAATAATAATAATAATAATAACTACAATAATAATGATAACGATAATTATAATAATGATAGTGATGATACTGATGATAATGATAATAATAATCATAATAATAATGATAATCATAATTATAATAATATAAATAATAATCATAATGATGATAATGATACCAATAATAATAGTAATAATAATAACAATAATAATAATAATAATAACAATAATAATAATAATAATAATAATAGCATATTGTTTAATCTTGCTAAGGTTGTGGGGGGGCACCAATTGGTGTCACATAATTTTACTGATTCCAGAATAACCGTCAAATAACTGTATGGCTTAAACACGGGTGATCATGTTTTTATCTAGAGGCATTACAAGTCCTAACCAATGGTCGAATTGGTTAGTAAACAACCGATACCACACACGCGCAGAAGAATACTCACTTTCAACATTATGCTTATAGAAAACTCTCTTGGGCCCAGACGGGAGTTCATCCTGGGACCCCTCGTACAGAAGGCAGGCGATTTAATGATTGAGCTGTTGGACCAGTCATAGTAATTAAAATTCTTATTTTGGAGCGTTGGTATTTCTTGTTGCAAAGTCTTCTCACCGTGAGACCCCTTACAGTTCTGCTTAGGCAAACCTTTCGGCACCCGTGCTATCCGGGTTTAAACTAGCTTTGTCGAAGGACTGCTTCTGTAGGCCACTCTGTGCCTGATGTGCTATGCGCGCGTGCTCGTGTGTGTTTGTATTTCCCACTGCATATTTAGATAATCGGAAAGCTGCCTTTCCCACACATAACAAATGTCAGCGTCCCAAAATGAAGACCTACTGAGAAATTCATTATTTTTTTAAAGAATTTGTATTTCACCAAATTCCTTTCTAGTCATAACTACAGGAGCTAAACAGTACACTTTGTTAGCAAGCAAACGTTAGGAATAGACAGAATGTGAGATGGCGCTAAATTCACCGACATTTCAATTTATTTTAACTCGGTTCATGGTCTGCTACAAATAATTCATATGAATGCGTGATTGAACCAGTGTGCATCATCAACTAAATTAGACAGCGTGTAATAATAAACTTATAGCCTAATAAATAACTTCTGAATAACAAAATTAATAAGTTTTAGAAAAAAAAAATACTGAGGAAAACATAACTACATATTTTATATAAATAACTGTTTTGAAAAACGTAACTCTAAAATTTAGCTTCAAATTAGCTATGCATTTATTTATAAATAAATACATAATTTGAGTGAAAGAGGAGGGGTGTGACATGCATATACTTACTTATGTATGTAAGCATGCATGTGTCTATTTATATATCCTTTGTTATTTTTTGTTATTTTTAGTTCATTTTGTAGTTTTTAAAATACCTTATAATAACTCAGAAGAAATAATATTAAAATTAACCACTGATGGCAAATTCACCATCTAAGGATAACAGAAACTCCTCAAAGTAAATCACTTCTTCTTAGGGCCGCGCCGTGGCCGAGTGGTTAGACCACTCGCCTCACACCTAGATTCCAAGTGACCGCTGTGAGATTTGTGGTGCACAAAGCGGCGCTGGGGCAGGTTTTCTCCGGGTGTTACGGTTTCTCCCGCCATCGCATTCCACCGGTGCTCCATCTTAATTCATGTATCATCAGTGTTACCGCCTGCGGTGCTATAAGTAGTTAAAGAAGGCGTTAAATACTACCTCCCAAAAAAAGCTTCATCTCACTGGGTCCTTCTACTTAAAAGGAAGACGTCCCATCCCACCCATTCAACAAGAGTGTGCTTAAAGTATACATATGCATTTGTGTATGTGTGCATTTAACAATATAACTTCTCCCTTTAATGGAACAAATAACACAGATATGCATCATTCTGAGGTTTCCTCCAAAAAATGTATACTTTACTAAATTTGATGTCTTAAATTCAAAATTGCAATCAGTTCTTTTTTCTACCATAGTTATACAATTATTAGTTATACCTAAAATTTATACTGGTGTTCTGTACATAAATATTGTATGGAACTAAAAAAAACTACAATACCAAGAAATACTACTAATTTCATTGTTGAAATTAATCTGTTTCACAATAGTGTTACTGATGTAACAGACAACAATACGTAACACATAAGTTCAATCCTTGCAAATGTAGCTCAGTCTGTAGCTGCTTTTCAAATAGTGGGGATCTATTTTTGTGATTGGCAGTTTTATGTCATACATTTGTGTAATTTGAAGTAATATGTCTTCTAGAAAGGTAAAAATAACCCTGATATGTTTTTCAATATCTGTGGTAATTTTGTTGTTCCAAAGAGAAGATAAAACATTACAAAATATGTTAAAAATGCCTACAAAGCATACTTTCATATGAAGCTTGGAGATCTTGACAAAAAATGGGGTCTAAAGGAAGTATGTCATACTTGCGTAGAACAACTAAGGAAATGGAATAAAGAAACAAAGCTAGTATGCCTTTTCCTATTCCTATGATCTGACATGAACCTCGAAACCATGTCAATGATTGCTTTGTGTGTGTGTGATGTTACATGCCACAACACAAAAAATATTAAAGAAATCACTTATCCAAATTTATTGTCAGCAAAAAAGACCCATATCACATAAGGCTGGTCTTCCTGTTCCTCCACATGAAGAGAAATTTGTTCCATATTTTTCTTAATAAGAAAATCTTACATATTGTAACGATATTTATGGTTTAGTGAATGTTTTGGGAGCTGTTGAATACATTCTAGGTGAATGGAGACTTTTTATAGATTCCTTTAAAATTGTCTGAAAAGTGTACTCGTGTATAATGGAGCTAAATATGCATCAGTTCCAGTAGCCCATTCGGTTCACTTCAAGGAGGTGTAACTTAAAATTACTTCTAGAAAAAATCAGATATGCAGAACATAACTGGCAGGTATGTGGAGATTTAAAAATTTCAGGCCTGCAACTAGATCAGCAATCGGCTACACTAAAAATGCCATGCTTTATTTGTGACTAGAATAGTAGAGCCCGATCGATCACTGGACAAGAGAAAATTGGAAGCAGAGTGACAACCCCGTGCCATGAATATGAAATGTAATTCATGAGTGTCTTGTGGACACCAAAATGTTCTTTTACCACCTTTTCACAAAACATTAAGCTTAGTGAAGCAATACGTGAAGGCTTTAAATAAGGATGGCAACTGCTACAAATGTATCTGCAAGAAGTTCCTGGAATACCTGATGCTTAGTTAAAGAGGGATTATTAGTTGCGCCACAAACTAGGAAGTTGACTTCGGATGCCTTATTTGCAGAAACGATGACAGACACTGAGAAATAGGCATGGATTAGTTTTAAGAGTGTCATCAAAAACCTTCTGCAAAATTACAAGGATCCAAATTCCAAAAATATCGTAGAAAATGTGCTTGAGAACTGTCGAAATCTGGGTTGCAATATGAGTGAGAAAGTACATTTCCTACACTCTTATTTCGGCTTTTTTCCAGAAAATCTCGGCTGTGTCAGTGAAAGATTTCACCAAAACATAAACGGAATGGAAAGATGCTACCAGGGAAAGTGGAATGAGAACATGATAGCTGAATATTGCTGGTCGCAGAAAAGAGATGTATCAAATTATATCCAAATTAGGAACTCTAAAAGGCGTTCATTTCAAGACAGTATGTAAAAAAACTGGCCTAATGTTAAAATGTAACTGATGTATTTAAATATTAGTTGATTCTGAAGAGTGTTGTGTTGACCGCTATGGATTTATTAGTTTTTATTTAATAATACAACAAATTCGATAGAGCGAGTATAAAAATTCATATTTTAGTATGCCTTTTTTGTGAAAACTTGGTATGTGATAGAGAAAGACTAAGTTACTATTCTGATTCAGCATACTAGGGACAATGATATATTAAAATAAAGACCCCAGACAAAAAGTTATATGTTGCATACCAGAGTAATTTAACGAATAACTCTTCGTACAGACTATATTGGAGAAGGTGTACAACTTAAAGTGTAATGTATGTGAATTATCACAGCCTCTTAATAGGAAACTTAATTATATTCCTGATATTCCTCTGGAACTAAAATGTTTGTCTTTCTATGATCCAGTTCCCTCTTAGAGTCTACTAATGCTGATCACTTTTTTGTCGTTACACGCAGTCCAATGGCGGCTTGAAATCCGATAAAGGGAATCGATCTTTTCGGGCGTAAAGTCTTTAGTATGACTTTCTTCGGACGGCAAATAAGACCGGTAGTCCGTGTCGTAGATTGATATCACGCAAAAAAACCTTAAGCCTGGGAGAGGCCTTTGAGCAAAATTTCCGATCTTTTACACCAAATATAGAATTGGTGCGTTAAGAGCTATCCATTAATAAACATCCATTAGTAAAACTCAGTTTATTTGTTGTATTTCTGTTAGGCATTTGTACACATTGAAACTATAAGTCTAGCTTAATTGAATTTATAGCAAGATTAGCTCAAACTAACTTTATTTAAATCTTTGACTATCGGCTACACTGTGGTAAGTCATTTGAATTATATAGAATTATTTTTCTTTCAGCTTCACATAATTCAATTTTAACAGTCTCAAGAACCTTGTTGCGCACAAAGGCATCTAATGCTTAGAGTTATTCCTTAGTTTATGGACTGCTTTCAAGAAGTTTGAACACAGTCCTCAAAATAAGTCGTGTTTTCAGGTCAACAAATATATATTCTTCAATAAATATGAAAACACTCGCTGTATAGCTTAGTCAAAGAACCAGCGATTAACTAGAAGGTATTGCAATTGAAACCGTTTCCTCTATGTTCTGGCACTCTGAAATTGAAGCATGTTTGGGTAATTTATGAGGATTGTCCATAGGCACTATACAAATTATCGCATCGATAAATGTAGCAAAAATTCAAAGATGATCTGTCTTTTGAGCAGAGAAGAATTCAAATCGATAAAACTAAGAATTTTGACGACGATCATTCTCCAAGTTGGAGAAGTTTTCTTTTCCGGATTCTTTTCTTCCCTATTGATAAATTTAGAGTATTCACCTCCCATTGATAGTTTTCTCCAACAAATTGAATTACTCTCAGTAGAAGACACAAATTCCCACAGTAAAGTTGTTTGGCATGTAGCCAGAATTTATAAAATAATTCAACACAGCGAAGTGCATAGGAACCGGAGAAATTCAACATTAGAAGATTGCAAGGTCCTCTACCAATTGGCCCAACCAATTAGACCTGTGCGTTAAAAGATTCGCAGAACTAAACAGGGCTATTTCAAGATGAAACCGGTCAGTGAGGAACTGGCATGAGTTACCTTCATTTTACCTCTATCAATAAGCTCGACCCTCTCACTGTCTCTGCTGATAAGCAAGAAGGTTAAACAATGGTAACTCACGCCAGTTCCCCACTAACCAGTTTTAACTTGAAGGAGCCCCGTTGAGTTCTGCATCTGTTTGAGCCCACAAAGAAATATCTCCTCACGTCAATTACAGGGCAGCTAAGCCACCTGGTATAGACTTGAAAAGGAGAATGTAGAGTAGCTGACAGATCGTTTCCGGAGGTAAAACAAGGAAGCAAAAAGAGCTCTCACAAATGAACAGACAATGAGAATATTCCTGAGATATGTACAGAGCGGGATTGACGATGATTGAGTTGATTTAGATCACTATTTTTACCTATATTTTGTAGTGTGTTCGAAATATTATTAGGATAGCTCCCTTGGGGATCAAGTTTCCATGAAGTTTGCCGGAAATAGAAATTGCAGTGAACGAATGGCAACAGTGCTTTATTTTTCTATTTGATCTAGGAGTAGTAGACTGCACGCATATACCTACACATTTCACGGCCTGGCGAGAATTGGGATGAGTGTATTAATCACAAAAGGGGCTCATAAATTCAACTTGAAGCAACCTACAATAAAAAGAAAAAATTCACGACTGTAGATGTATGTTGGCCCGGGTCTCTTCTTGAGTCAGGAATATGGTCCTGTTCCAATAATTGTGGAATAATGACAGAAAATCAAGCTAACATCTCCTTAAATGACTCAGG
This sequence comes from Hymenopus coronatus, assembly GCA_030762935.1. Taxonomy (NCBI): domain Eukaryota; kingdom Metazoa; phylum Arthropoda; class Insecta; order Mantodea; family Hymenopodidae; genus Hymenopus; species Hymenopus coronatus. The sequence goes on along the minus strand of CM060900.1, from coordinate 279,602,632 downwards.
GTACGCCATAACCCCATGAGTCATGACAGCATTTCTGACCCTACTACACTGCAAAACAATACCTTTAACAGCTGGTTTACTGGAGAGCGTGCTGTACTTTAGCGATGCTTTGAACAAAACAAACAGAGATCCCCTATTCTTAGTTTTTAAATTACTTCAGACAAAAAAAAAACTTCATTCTGTGATGTTATCCTGCTTTGTACCATTTAATTGTACTAAGTAGTAAATATGTGAAGCTTTTGTAGTTGGCAATGAAATATGAAGATAATGGCGTGGTGGCGGAGATCAGCAAGTGAGGCAGGGAATACAGAAGAGAAGGATAATAGCCAGATTTATTCATTATTTAATTAAGTATTTCTATGCCTCTGAACATGAGTATAACGCATTGTTTTTATTTTCTCAACCACTGAGCTAGAAATAAGATATTGAGATTTTACCTAAACACGGCTTTGAGGCCTCTTGAAAACAAAAATATGCATGTTTAGAAAAATGCCCACCCACGCAAGTGTTGGTGCGTGTGTGTTTCTGTCTGTCCTTCTTCCTGGGCAGTATAACTGACAAAGAAATGCAATCCACAATGTGTATTGTAATTGAGTACCTTACAAAGAAATTGGCACGACACATTTCAAGGAAATACCTCGTACTAAAACTATATTTACAGTGAATATTTGTTACTATTATCTAAGTTATCAAGTCTAGTTCAACGGTGTTGATTAAAATACGGCATATTCAATTTGTTTACATAAGAAGACTATATACATAATATATACATTCAAACAAATAGCTTGCTTCTTTTCGCAAAGAGCTGGCATAGTTCTGAATAACTGGTAAACCATAGGACCAAAATGT